>PVKP010002443.1:0-123722 GCA_004027715.1 Plecturocebus donacophilus
AATGAGTCAGCACTGCATTTATAGAGAAAATAACACAATAATAACTCCACCAAAAACATAAAGTGTATTACTTTTCCCCTCCTCCACCACCTGTTTACAGATCGGGACTAGCTCACGACAAGGTCAGTTATCAGCCAAGGATTCATGGTGAACCTGAACTGCATTCTCACTCCCAAAACTGTCCCTAGGCAGGATTTCTGGTACCTGTGAGTCACTCTACACCGGGGATCTGGAAGGGCTGGGATGGCCCCTGAGACTCACTCACCTGCCTAAATCCCATCAGCCTTGGCCCTAGAATCCCATCAGACTGTAGCAGAAAATACAATAAAAATGGGGCTGTTCAACACATGTAACATAACTGTAACTGTCTTTTGGCTCAGAGCAATTGGTCAAGGCCCTGAGCAGGGAACAACATTTTGTTGAATGTGTGCTATATGTTTCATTACTTTCTATTTAATTCTCTCAACAACCCTAGCTGCACTGATGCCATTGTTCAGATGGGAGAACTGAAGCTCAGAGAGGTTAGGAAATGTGCTCACAGTCACACAGTTAAGATGTACAGGGACAAGATTCACACACAGGTGTATCTGACTTCAGAGCTGTAACCCTCTGCCACATCTAGAGACTCTCGTTCCAAAAATAAGTATTTCTCTGTCTGCCCCTTCTTGCTTATATGTTCTCTCCCTCTTTCCTATTCATTCTAAAAAGCAGCTTGCTCTTGCCTTTTTCCTAAGATGCTCTTTGCTATCATCTTTTAGTCAAGTATAGTTGTTAGCAAAGACTTCCTATATCAATGAAGTGACGAGGCAACTTCTAACCTTTGGCTTTCTGATTTCCAATGAATGCTTCTTTTCTAATTAAGACAGGACACAAATAACAGACCCTCATCTACAAGGCATAGCCTTAAGCTCTCAGTAGTTCAGCCCAGGTAATCACCTCCCATCTTCGAGGTGACAAATTAACTTGCTTTTTAATTTTCAATCCCTTTTTATTTCATTGCATTATTTTTTCCTTGCCTCTTTCTGTCTCCAGAATGGGGCTCCCATCCATTTAATCGCTCCTAAGAAACATTCATTTTTTAAAATCTGCCCTGTAACTGTCCACTGAAGATAGCGACCAATAATTGTACTCTTTAGTCACATGAAATTTGCTATTTAAAATAATCTTCTATTCGGACAGGGTCCTCAAAACATTATGATTTATCTTCTGACGATGTGATAGCCAAGACACCAATGCCCTCATTTCTAAATGATGTTTCATTAATAGGATTCATATCTTGAGTCTGTGATATTCTCAGCTCTACTTTACAGGCTGAACAAATAAAATTCTAAATCATATTAAGGAAAAGAGCAGCTTTGAAAATTAGAGTCTGTTGGAAATAGGAGACTCTCGTCAGGCAGCCCCGAGACCCTGCTACCTGACATTTCACTTCCAAATGCACTTCAGAAGGTACCAGTTTGTGATATAAGGAAAAGCCCATAGGATGTTTATTTTCTCTTACAGAAAAAAAAAATAAAACCAATCTCTTCTTTCTAACTTGATGCAGTATGGGAATAACGAAAAAATCAATAACAAGCCTCAAAAATATTTCCCGTTTAAACAAAAAGCAAGATTTTTGTTCCAAGTCTTTCATTCATATACACACACATATGTATATATATGAACATATATATGTATATGTACATGTGTAAATATATATGAAAATATATATGTGTGTATATATATATACACACATATATATATCAGAGATAAAAGAAAAAAACTGCAAAGGAGGAGGGTTGGAAAAGCGGGGTTAGCCAGAAATCAGCCAATATTTCAAAGGTAGAGGAAAGGAATGCGAGGGTCAGGGCAAAGTGTCCATGCAGATATCAGCCCCACCTCCAGAAATCACATGTGGTCCTCAACTCGTCCCTTCCAGAAACGCTAGGGAGCTAACGATTGCATGAGTGGTCCAGTATGCCTCTCTCTGGAAATGTACTAGAGCCAAGACGTGCTGCAGCACCTCATACTGGCTCCCAAGAGCCTACTGTTCAATTTTTGGAAATGTTGGAAATTGGCTGATATTACATTGGTGATTTGAAATCAGCCATGGTGGGAGTATTCACACCACCGAAAGGAGAAAATGCAACAAATCCAGAATTCCCCTCCCCCTCAACAGAGCCTGTTGTTAAACGTTCACCAGCACACCACTGCTTCTTTCTCAGTTTTCCTGTGGGCTTACCGTGGGAGGTGCCTAGGCTTGCATAACATTGCCAAAGGACATTTACAAAGAAGAAAGAAGAAAAGCAGTTGTGTCCTCCAGACATTTTCCAAAAATGGAGATACAGGACTATATAAACAACAGGGCCACATCTAATTGCTTTCTGGAAGTGTCTGGATAAAACAGACCCACCAAGAAGACTACCCTCTGGAGCCAGACTTTTTGGAAAAGCTCGGCCCTGAGTATACACTCTACCCTGAAACACAAGGTGCTGGCTCTCACAGAGGCAGCATGTCCTGAGGTCCTGAGGCCTCATCCTCACCCACAGGCAAATTTCTTTCAGTCCCTATGCTCCAGAGATTGAGTTTTCCTGCCAAGTCTTGCTCTTCTCTGCAACCCCTACAAAGCAAGCCCTTGCCTTTCCTGGCCACCCCATGTGCCATCTCAGTCCCATCCATGATCCAGCCAGAGGTGCAGCCCCAACCAAGGGACCACCAGGGACCAACTGCTTCTGTTCCGTACCGTATGCTCAATGCCTAGCACAGTGCTGGGTATACAGTAGATGCATGGGAAATATATAGTGAATGAATGAATGAATTCAGTAGGCAAATGTCCATCCATCTAGTCATTGCTGCCATCAGAGAATCTTGGGTAGGGTAGGTAATTTAAGAAATTCAGAATAAGGCATCAAGAAACCTGGATTCTAGACCAGCCTCAGCAATTCATTTGCTTATATATGTCCCTTAACTTTGCTGGAGTTTCCTCTCTTCATCTAAGAAATAATGCCTGGATTCTAGTATTTTTATACTGACTCTACCACTAAATAGCAGATATGTCGGCAAACTGTCTAACCTTTCTAACTCTCAATTTTTCTATCTTTAAATGAGGATAACACAATTCTATGTCCTTTTAAACTCTTATTGTGGGGATCAAAATATATGTGAAGTGCTTTTGACATGAAATGGGGCTACATAAATTACTTGTAGCTTCCCCTTCTCTTGTCCAGGCTGAACAAGCTCATGATTCCACCAGACCCAGTCAGGTATCTGTAGCTACACAGGAACAGGAAAGGTGCTGGTTTCCAAATGTTTCCCTGAAGGCTGACTTAGGGCAGGCAGACATGGGAAACTATTTTTTTAATTTCACTTCAAATGAAGTTGCACCAGTGAAAGAGACACAAGAACCTTCCTCTAAACTTAAAGAGTAATTGAACTCGGGGTCAAATTCTAGATTCCCAGCTGACAGCCTCTTCTATCTGATAGGATGCCTTAAGCTACAAATAAAAGAGAGCCCAAATAACCATTGCTAAAATGATAAATGGATGTGTTAGCTACCATAACAGATGTCTAAGGGAGGCCACTACAGAGTTGGCTAGTTTAGCAGGCAAGTCCATCACCAAGATCCCTGATCTCTTTCTATAGCATGTTTCTTTTGGAGCTAATTTCACTCCTGGTCCCATAATGACTGGTGCAGTGTCATGCATCCTGTGTGGATATGATAACATCTAGCACACAAAAAACATTGCTCCTTTTGAATGCATCTCTTTTAAAGAGTAAAAAACTTCCCCAAAAGTCCCCTGACAGAATTCCCCTTATGCCATGATGACCAGAACTGAGTCCTGACGTCCACCCTTAAATGAATAATTGTCAAGAAAACGGGACCATTATAGGCTTAGACCAATTCAAATTTGCCTAATTTAGGAGAGGGCATGACAAAACTGGAGCTCTGCCAGCATGGCAAAAGGAACCGTGGGTGTTGACTAGGCAACCTGTACCATCTGGCAGACCCTTCCCACTCCTACAGCCTTCCCCAACACAAGCACACACACACAAACACACACATGCACACAGCTGCAACAAGAAAGATCCAAATGATGTGATAGACTAAACTCAAAGCCTTTGTTACTAACGAAATTGGAGGGGAGAGTAGCATGTGTTGTTGAGAAAAGTTCTTACGCTCATTTCATAGAAGAAGAAATTGAGTCACGCACTGGCCAGTGAATGGCAGAACTGGATTGGAACTCAGATTTGGTTGACTCCAAATATCACAGTCTTTCCACTATGCCAAACTACGTTATGAATGAGCAACCAAAAGTGATGAATACATTTTCCTTGAACTAATGCCTTAGAAAGGGCAAATGCTCAGCTCCTAGACTCACTTGCCCTAGGCAAACTCTGAATCCCAATAATAAAATGAGTCTCTTTTTTTTTTTTTGAGACAGAATTTCGCTCTTGTTACCCAGGCTGGAGTGCAATGGCACAATCTCGGCTCACCGCAACCTCCGCCCCCTGGGTTCAAGCAATTCTCCTGCCTCAGCCTCCCGAGTCATTTTTAAGGTAAAGAACAAAGAGCTTTGAGAGCCACATCCTGCTTTTCACTTTCTTCTCTGGTTGCTATTTCAGAGTTTTCTTTTAACCACACCGTTTTTAATATATTCTTCTGCCTTGCTAATGATAGGAAACTCGCTGTTGCATGGTTCCATAAAACATTATCTCATTATCTCCTTTTGTGTTTCACTGTAAAGTACTTTGTAGCATTGAAAGTGGTGTATGAAAAAATTAATTTCATTAAATTAATGGAGAGTATCATGACTGCTCAGTTATGGCTCAGATGCATTTGTAGAGGAACCATGTATGCACCAGAGCTTATCCTTTATTTTGCCATTTTTCCTCCCAAATGCACTCACCAATGTCCCTAAGAAGGAATAAATAATTCTAAATAGCATGCTTTCAAGAAATATTGTTACCACCAACAACCTGGAAAATCTCCAATGCAAAGCATGACTTTATATGGCCAATGAAAAACAATGCAGGGACAATCCAGTTGTCTCCACCATCTTTCTAAGAGATAAAAGTTACAGCTGAATACATCATGCTATAATTCACAGCAATCCATAAGATTGATCATGTATCTCCAAATGCCCAGTGTTTCAGTTTATACAACAAAATATTTAAAAAAAAATTTTTTTTTGTAGAAATGAAATCTTGTTATGTTGCCCAGACTGGTCTTGAACTCCTTGCCTGAGGAGATTATGTTGCCTCAGCTTCCCAAAGAGCTAGAGAAAAACACAGTCTGGTCCCTCCACTCTTGGAGCACACTGTACCACAGTTTACCCACCCAACTCAGGGAAAAACTGAGGTTCAGCAAATTTTAAAAAATTACCTCCCTCAAAAAAAATATATATTTTTTTTTTCTGAGAAGTAAGCTTCTGCTCAGTGAACTTAACACAGTCTAAGACAGGGAGCCCCAACACCCCAGGGCCACAGATTGGGCTGGGAACCAGTCTACACAGCAGAAGATGAGTGGCAGGTGAGTGAGCAAAGCTTCATCTGTATTTACAGCCACTCCCCATCATTGGAATTACCACCTGAGTTCTGCCTCCTGTCAGAGCAGCAGCAGCATTAAATTCTCATAGGACCGTGAACCCTATTGTGAACTACACATGTGAGGAATCTCAGCTGTGTACTCCTTATGAGAATCTAATGCCCGATGATCTGTCACTATCTCCCATTACCCCCGGATGGGACCATCTAGTTGCAGAAAAACAAGCTCAGGGCTCCCACTGATTCTACATTATGATGAGTTGTATAATTATTTCATTATATATTACAATGTAATAATAATAGAAATAAAGTAAGTAATAAATGTAATGTATTTGAATCATCCCAAAACCATACCCCTTCCCTGCCCTGGTCCATGGAAAAATGATCTTTCATGAAACTGGTCCCTGGTGCCAAAAAGGTTGGGTTGGGGGCTGTTGGTCTAAGACTCATAACATCTGTCTTGTTTTAGCTTCCATAAATGAAAGCAAGACTCCCACATTAGGTAATGCTGGTAACCCCATGAGGCCATCCTACGTATCTGCACTCTATTTTGGAGCTCCTCCAGATGACCTCCCACTGGCTCATTCAGTTACTTCTTGGTTTCAACTGTCCTGGACCCTTTAATTTTCTGCTTTGGCTTTATATCTCCACTCTAACTCAGGTCAAATATTCACTGCTATGCATTAGATATTGTGCCGAGTGCTCTCTACATACAACGTCTAGTTCTCACAACAACTTATAAAAGAGATGATGCAATCTCAATTTTACAGAAGAAGAGACCGAGGCTCAGCAAATTAAGGAAATTATTCCCATGTTGGCTCACTCATAGGTGGCAGAAACAAGGGTGTGAACCCATGTCTGTGCTGCTGGCGTTCCATTATTCCACTTAACGTCGATCTCTACCCACTTCTTCACATGCAAAATGAGAAAAGTAATCCCCACTCTGTCTCATAAGGTTGTGACGATTATCAAATGAGATTGTTGAATGTAAGGAATGTTGATAACTCATCTCTCCTGCCTTCTGGGTTCTACCTGGTAGAGATCAGTAAGTAAAACTAAATGGAGATCAGTGGATAGCTTTGCAAATCATCACCTGATAACTAGGGTCCCCTAGTACAGAGGTATTGTGGAAGATTGCTTGGACTGAAGGCCAAAATGAGAACTTCTTAATGAAGTTCCTCTCCAATTCTAGACCCAGTCTCTGCCTTTAGTAGAATCACCTCTGCTGGTACACCTTGGGTACATATGAATGGTCAGATCAGCCTGCCTCTAAAACCCAGACCTTGACAGAATGAAGATGCAAGAAAATCAGAGATGGGCCTTTGTTCCATTTTCAATGCAATAACTACATACACTGTAGGAAAATTATGGTCCAGTGGAAATCAAGTTCTCTACAATCAACTGGATACTCACCTTCCCTCCAGGAAAACTGGCAAGAAATGGAGAAAATATCTCCTCCAATATTTTCCCATCATTTGGAAAAAGGCAGAATTGCCCTCCCACCACCTTGTACTGCAACAGAATCATGAGGAGGGAAAAATCGTACTTCTCCACAATGAAGATTTTATAACAGAAGATGGAAAGTTCAGTACAAATAAAAGTTGTCAATTTCATACCACTTTTTCGTTACCGTTTCTGTTGCACTCTACACTTTTATATTATATTGTCAGATAATTAGTTATTTTTGTATCTGGCTCTTCTATCTGACTGAATTACTTCATGAAAATCATTTTTAAATTTATCCTTAAATGTCTCTATCTAATACCATGTCTACTGCATAGTAGGCATGAAATATTTATTCAATTAACAAATAAATAGATTTAATTAGTATATAAACTCTGAGACTCCATAGAATGGAAACTCTTCCAATTACAAAGCATAGGCATATTTATGCATTCTTTTGCATTGTTTATCTTCGCTCTTTACCTGTCTACTAACAGAGTAAACCAGATCCATAACTGTTTCTTTAAATCATCTTATAATTCCCCACCAAGGCAATAGGTTCATGTTTCACAAAATTAGATCTATAAATTTCCTACTCATTTAATTATGTCCCTCCTCAAAAAAAGAATGTAAGACAGCATATATTGTATGTATAGGAAAATAAAAATCTTTTAGAATAAGTAAAAAGAATGAGGGAAAGCCACCCATAAATTTTTACCTTTATTATAATGTCCCTTTTGGAGTGCTCATCTGTCTACCCTGCTGCCACAAGATGGTATGGTGAACAACTTTTCAAGAAGAACATTTTACAGTTTACTCATAAACAACCCAATAACTTTCCAAAATAAACCCAGACAATGTTGACAGAGGCTGGTGGTTAGTAAAGTAACATGATTCAGCCTTGGTAGCTATTAGCAAGTCTAGCAGACTTCGCAGGGATTCTCTGAAGATGCTAGACAGAGATGCACTTAAAAAATAAATCGACTTTTGGTCTGAAACCATTAGGAAAGAAAAAAACATGACGCAGAAGCAAAGGTCAAGGCTGAAGTGGGTGGATAAAGCACTGCTCCCTTGAAGATATCTTCTTCACTAAGAGGCACTCCCTGCTCCATATTCCCACTGAAGAACAGTTCTCTTGGCAGTTAATAATGGGCTAAGAGAAGCTGTGTTCTTTTGCTTACAGGCCCAGAATTGGAGCACTGGAACTCATGATGGATCTACTTAGATCACACCCCAGTGGGCAATCCCAGTTGAGAAATCCGGAAACAACAGAGAAGCTAAATGAAGCGTTTGACTCAAAGACAGGCCTGAGTGTGTAGGTGGCTTGTGTTTGGTGCATACTGCTTTCATAGTAAATAAAGCAGGAAGAAAACAAATCAAAATGGAATCTTTTCAACTTTTTTTTTAACTTCCCCAGGGTTGACTGAGGATAAGGTATCACTGGGACATAGAAAAAGGGAGGGAAAATGTTGGCTTTTGCTTTCTTATCCCAGTAACTTTATTATTTTATTTGTTTGAAAATAAGAGTAGGCAATCCAACTGTAGCCAGGACAATGACATTGGCATGCTTAAGGCCTGATCTGTGGACTGCCTTTTAAAATACTAAGTGACATCTTTCTGTCCAAGTGAGGAAAGGGAAAAAAGTTATACTTACTATCTTTTGTTCACTAAACACTCCTCCTTATCCATCTGTAATACTTCCTTAGAAAAATCAGGCAGTACCTAAAGCAAATGGGCCAGTGGCCTTAACCAAAACAAATGCCTCAAGCATAAACAATGGAAAATGCACTGGACCTGGAGCAAAAAGTCCTGGGTTTGCGTCCTTGGTCCCCCACCTTACTAATTTAATGACTTTCAGCATGGCACTTAATGTTTTAGAGTCTCTGCTGCTTCATCTTTGAATCAACTAAACATTTCTACTCATCTCCAAAAATACAGAGAAGATCAAATAAAATACTGTATGGCAATGATTCTAACTGGAGCTAGTTTGTCCCTCAGGGGACATTTGCCAATATCTGGAGACAATTTTAGTTGTCACAACTGATAGGCAAAGAGACCAGGGATGCTACTAAATATCCTACAATGCCCAGAGCAGCCCTCAATCACAAAGAAGCATTCAGCTCAAAATGTCAATCAGTATCACAGCTGAAAAACCCTGATGTATGTCAGGTGCTATAAAGGTATAATAATTTTACTGGTTAGGGTTGCTTTAAGCTGTAAGTAATAGAAGTGGATTAAATGGTGAAATATTTGTTTTTAATCACATAAGAATGAAGTTATAATGTATAAAACTCAAGTTACTTTTAGATTCTTACTCTGCTCTCAACATTTGGCAACATGGCTGTTCTATGTCAAGTCACTGCAACCATATTCAAAGTAAGAACTGGAGTAAAGGAGTCACTCAAAGAATCTGTGCCTCTACTGGGAAATCAACAAGAACCATCAGTTATGCCTCATTAGCCAGAGTTCTATCACATGGCTACCCTTAGGTACAAGAGAGTGTGGGTAAGTTGTTTTTTGTTTTTTGGGTTTTTTTTTTTTCAGACAGAGTCTTGCTCTGTTGCCAGGCACCAAGCTGGAGTGTAGTGGCGTGATCTCGGCTCACTGCAACCTCCATCTCCTGGGTTCAAGCAGTTCTCCTGCCTCAGCCTCCTAAGTAGCTGGGACTACAGGTGCGCACCACCACACCCATCTAATTTCTGTATTTTTTAGTAGAGATAGGGTTTCACCATGTTGGCCAGGATGGTCTCGATCTCCTGACCTCGTGATCTGCCCGCCTCAGCCTCCCAAAGTGCTAAGATTACAGGCGTGAGCCACCACGCCCGGCCAGTAAGTTTTTGAACTGGGTACATTGCCTACTCAAACAAAAAGCCGTCTTGGATGGGCTACTAAAAATGTCTGCTATGGAAATTATAATCCCATTGTATCAGTCAGGGTTCTCTAGAGGAACAGAACTAATAGAATATATGTATATATGAAAGGGCATTTATTAAGAAGAATTGACTCACACAATAACAAGGTAAAGTCCCACGATAGGCTATCTGCAAGTTTAGGAGCAAGGAGCAAAGAAGCCTGTGGTGGCTCAGTCAGTGTCCTAAAACCTCAAAAGCAGAGAAGCTCACAGTACAGCCTTCAGTTGTGGCCAAAGGCCTGAAAGACCCTGGCGAACCACTAGTGTAAGTCCAAGAATCTAAAAATGGAAGCATCCAGCATGAGAGAAGGATGAAGGCTGGGAGACTCATCAAGTCTGTTCTTCCATCATCTCCAGCTTGTTTTATTATAGCCATGCTGGCAGCTGATTAAACAGTGCCCACCTAGATTGAAGGTGGGTCTGCCTCTCCCAGTCCACTGACCCAAACGTTAATCTCATTTGGCAACACCCTCACAGACACTCCCAGAAACAATACTTTGCATCCTTCAGTCCAATAAAGTTAACACTCAGTATTAACCATCACACCCATCTTTATCATTATGATAGAGAAACAGGATAATGAAGTGATTAAACAAATAAGATCCAGACAGGAAGATGTAGATTGATTTCCCTAGTCCCTCCGTTTCCTAGCTGTTAGTCACTTAACTTTCAAGTTCTAGTTGCCTCACTTAGAAAATGGAGGTAAGAAAAATGCATACGTGAATAAAGTGTTCAATATTCAATGAGATAAACAATGTAAAAGTGTTTTTATTCATTGAATGCTGAGAATTTGATAAATGGTATATCATCATCATCATTATCCTTTAAACATAGTGATTGGCCATGCAAGTTTATAGCAGCAGAATTCTCAATTGCAAATATGTGGACCAACCCAAATGCCCATCAGTTAACAAGGGGATAAAGAAACTGTGATATATACAGGTGATGAAACACTACCTAGCCATAAAAAGAAAATGAATTAATGGCATTCATAGCAACCTGGGTGGGATTGAAGACTATTATTCTAAGTGAAGTAACTCAGGAATGGAACACTAAACATTGTATGTTCTCATTCATAAGTGGAAGCTAAGCTGTGAGGATGCAAAGGCATAATAATGATACAAGGAACTTTGGGGACTCAGGAAAGAGTGAGAAGGGGGAGAGAGATAAAAAACTAGAAATTGGATTCAGTGTATATGCACATGTGATTGGGACCTGAAATCTCACACATCACCACTAAAGAACTTACTCGTGTCACCAAATACCATTTGTTACCCAAAAAGCCTATGGAAATAAATTTTTAAAAAAATAAATAAGTAAACATAGCAATTGGATAATTCTGAGATATCAAATCACTGTCTAATTTTCTATCCCTCTCTACACTTTGATCTCAGAGACCCAGCCTTGTCTTCCCTCTTTATTGTGGAGACCCAGCCTGTAGGTCATAAAAATAAATTTGAGGAAGGAGGCAATACTGAAGTTCCTTATTCACAGAAATCAATATATAAATGACATCATCATTACAGAAGTCAGACTTGTTGTATCCTTGCCAGATATAACAGCCTGATCTATTTAATGTACTTTCTGTGTTTGCAAGAATATCAGTGAAGGAACATTGTTAGAGAAACATCACAGTATCTAAGAGTTTACCTAAGTGAGACATCTCTGTGCTTCATCGCTCATACATTACTAACTCTACCTGTTGACCAAATTATTATTTATAAAAACATTTTGATTGATTGATATTTATAATTTATTTGAAACTGCTCTCAATTAGCTAGAAGTAATCATCAAGAATTTCAC
This sequence comes from Plecturocebus donacophilus, assembly GCA_004027715.1. NCBI lineage: Eukaryota > Metazoa > Chordata > Mammalia > Primates > Pitheciidae > Plecturocebus > Plecturocebus donacophilus. The sequence goes on from PVKP010002443.1 coordinate 11,681, forward strand.
AAAACCAACCTCATGTTGGGTCATCGTCATGAACTCACAAGCATCAGAAGACTCCAGTTTGGAACGTGTGCAAAGGAGAGGCAGTATCCTTTCAATCTTTCAGAAGTATGCTAGAAGAGCAACCTTTCCAAAATATGAAGCATGACTACTTCTTAAGAAAGCCTATAATGGCTCTCTATTGCCAGAAGATCAAGCAACAGCTCCTCTGTCCGGCTTCATGTATAGTAAACGCACCTGACAGCAGTAATTGAAGCATACCCTAGCCATGACCCTGTATGTCAGACACATCTGAATGTGTGTTCCGAGCTAGGGAATCTGGGAGTGGCCAACCCAGAGATTCATTTCCTATCCATGATAAATATCTGAGTCCCTGGCCCATCTAGTGGAACACGAGCTATACAAGAATTGAGGCCCTGAGTTTTGGATTAAATGAAGATTTCCAGATGGAGGTCTTTAGGGGAGAGTATTGTTACATGAACATGCTATATAAGCTGCACACTATTTGCAAGTGGTTGCAATTTTCCTGCCCAGTCTGCTGCCACTAGACGGTAGGTAAGGCAGACACCTTGTCTAGCCCACTGCTACTGGACCATTTCTGTACATAAGGCAGTTCGCCTGTCCAGCCCACCACCACTGGATTTTTCCCATGTATGTTACCAGCAAATAAAACCCCAAGTTTCATTTGCCAGCTCTGGATCTCTTATTTGGCCTCTGGAACCTGGTGCCTTCCCTGTTGAGGTTAATAGGGGGTCCGCACAACATTCTATAACCCTGGTTCTACCCTACCCACTATGAACACTCACAAAAGCTAGCGCCAAGTCACTAGAGCTGATTCCTTTTGTTCTTTTTTCATTCTTGTGATTGTCTCCTGCATTAAGGGTGTCTTTTGTTCACTCATGGCAGGGCTCATGCCTGTTAATCCCAGCACTTTGGGAGGCTGAGGCAGGTATATGACATGAGGCCAGGAGTTTGAGACCAGCCTGGCCAACATGGCAAAACCCCATCTCTACTAAAAAAAAAAAAAAAAAAAAAATATATATATATATATATATAAAAGTAACTGGGTGTGGTGGTGCACATCTGTAATCCCAGCTACTCCAGAGGCTGAGGCATGCAGTGAACCTGGGAGGCAGACTTTGCAGTGAGCCGAGATTGCACCACTGTACTCCAGCCTGGGTGATAGAGCAAGACCATTTCTCAAAAAAAAAAGTGGGGGTGTCTTCTGTTAACTAATGCCCCAACTATCCCCTAAGTAATTTCCCATAACCCTCTTCCCGCATGTCCTCCATTCCTCAGATGCCTTTCCTCTCCTCTGCTCAGCCTTGGTAATTGCCTCCACGTCTTTACTGGCAGAGCTGCCCCTGTCTTGGACGTCTTTCTCTATAACTCTCTAATTCCCATCAATTTATCAAGACTCAGAAGAAGGACCACTTGGCTTTACAGTTAACCCCCATTATTCCATTTCCTTCCTGTTAATCTCTTTCATCTCTGACCCCTCATAGCACCAGTAGCTGCAATACATAATTCAGCACTTGATTACTTTCCGTCTAATAGGGTTGTCTAATTGTTTCAGCACACATTTGATCTGCAATTGAACTGAAAAGTCTTCAAAGGAAGGGCCCATGTAGTCTATATCTTCGCTATGTCCCAGAGGGAGAGACATGGCCTGCACTGTAGGCACACATATATTTCCTTGCCCAGGGCTAACTTAGGCGAGGAAATCAACAAATATTTACCGTGCGCCTGCTGGAAGCAAGGCACTCTTTCCTGACCATTGCAGCCTCCTTGTTTACATAAAAGCAACACAGGTGAAAATTTAAATGAACCTAAGATTAGGAAGACTGGAAAATATTAACGCTCATGAATATGTAGCAGGGCTTGCTCATTAACTGGGTTTAAAGAGGTCTCCCTTACAATCACGAAGCTCTAATAACTGTTGGCATTTAATTGTGCTCATCCAATAGGAACTAAGCTGCAGGGGGTTGTGAGCCAAGAAGTACAATATGGCATAGAACAGTGGTTTTAAAACTGAGCCTCACACAATTCCTAAACCCGCCCAAGGTCATTCAGAGGCTGCCTGGGAGACAAAGGGAGACTAGCCGGTGGTAACCTGAGCTTCCACCCTCAATTCAACCAGGGCAGCTCTCTTCTGACAGCTTCATATGTCGGGCTTTGCTAGATTAAAAAAGTTCTGTTACAAATATTCTCTTTTAAAGAAAAGAAAACCACTGTAGACAGAATACTGCTTGGAACAAAAAAACGAGATATTTTTTCATTCCCAGCCAATAATGACCTATGGGAAACTAGACCGTGTAAGTTTTCTGAAGTGCAGTGTTCTCCACTTCAGATGTAGGTAGGGCTTCCACCACACACACTAGGTTGTTGGGAAGATCAAATGAGGTGACATGTATGAAAGCATAAAGCAAAGTGGAGACATTTAAAACATGTGACACGAAGGCCGGGCGTGGTGGCTCACACCTGTAATCCCAGCACTTTGGAAGGCCAAGGCTGGAGGATCGCTTGAGGTCAGGAGTTTGAGACCAGCATGGGCAACATAATGAGACCCTCCGCCGCAACCCCCCCACCCACCGGCTGTCTCTACAAAAAACAGTTTTTAAATTAACTGGGCACACTGGCAACACCTGTAGGCCTAGCTTCTCAGGAGGCTGAGGCAAGAGGATTGCCTGAGCCCAGGAATTCAGGTTTACAGTGACCTATGATTGTGCCACTGCACTCTAGCCTGAGTAAGACAGTGAGGAAAGAGAAAGAAAAGAAAAGAAAAGAGAGAGGAAGGAAGGAAGAGAGAAAGAGGGAAGGAAGGAGGGAAGGGAGGGAGGAAGGAAGAGAGGGAGGGAGGGAGTGGGGAAGGAGGGAGGGAGGAAAGAAAAAGAAAGAAAGAGAGAGGGAAGGAAGGAAAAAGAAAGAGAAAGAGAGAGAAAGAAAGGAAAGAAAGAAGAAAGAAAGAAAAAGAGATGGAAGAAGGAAAGAGAAAGAAAGAAAAAAGAGAGAAAGAAATAAAGGAAGGAAAGAAAGAAGAAAGAAAGAAAGGAAGGAAGAAAGAAAAGAAAGACCTCATTTCATGAGAGTGGAATGACCTCATCTTTATCTAGAGCATGGACATGGGCTGAAACACTGGACTTTTGGGTATTTAGAGTAGAAGGCTAACAGGAGCCTCTGTAAATCCAGCTCACTGTGGTCAGGCTCACCTGAAAACTTGACCAGCCTCCAAATCCCCTGAACCAGAAATATCCTGCCATTGTTGGGGCTGCATTGTACACTTGTATGACACTCTTTTTCCTTCACTGCGTATCAACAGGAATTAATTGTTTGGACAGTTATTTATTTAACATCAGCTTCTCCGAAGATTGTAAACTTGTGTCTGCCTTGCTCAGGGCTGGAACCCAGTAGCCAGCACACACCTAGCAATAAATATCCCTAAGACACCTTGCTGAATAAATGACTAAATAATTCAAGGCAATACATCTCCATGCTGGGCATTGGGAACATTAACAAGTCGAAAATAGGATTCCTTGACACGAAGGGATGCGCCAAGCCTTGAAAATGAAACAGACAGATGCAGATGCTATTGTTACAATCTATCTCATCCAGAGAAATAAAATTAGGTTTCTATCTATATCTGTTACTACATTGAACAAAAAACATTATTTGACTGATTTTTCAGTTTGGAGAATATATTTGGGACAGTCTAACTTAAAACACAATTTACTTTTCTTATGAAAGTCACTCTGAATTTCACAGCTGAAACTGAAATGCAGTAAAAGGGCTGTTGATCAAGAAATATAAGCCATGATTATCGAATTGCTATGTGAAGGGAAATACCCTAAATAAAGGTTGGATGAGCAGATACCCCAAAGTGCAGATGGTGATCTACAATTGAGTTGCTTCTCACAAGAGCAGCTCTGTATGCTAAATCATGTGGCGTTCTATCAGGAACTGGTAATTTAATGATGGTTAATGCTTCTCAGTCAAGGCCAGCTATTTGAGGTAGTTATTCTGATTCTTGCTCATAATGACGGTTGAGCACCGCCTAGCTCTAATTCTCCAACACACTCCCAGGCTAGTGTTTTTGTGCTTATTGTACAAATGAGTTAAATCAGGATCCCAAAACTAATTGCTCAAAATGACAACTTGGGAAGTAGCCCAGCTGGGATTTGAGCTCCAGACTCTGACTCTGAAGCCCAGGGTCTTGGCACACAGTCAGCCTTGTTTCCGGGAGAGGAAGGGACTGGAACCTTGTCCCAACAAGTCCCAGGCACCAGGACATCACCAATGAGATCTAAGGTCGGATTCCTCAGAGTCCAGATCTGGACTGCAACCATGTTCATTATTGCATATTTTGAAAACAAAAATACCTGTTTTGGAAAAGCACATCAGGGGTCAATCCACAGATGCCGTGAAGGAACTCAAGTCATTTTCTGCACTAAGTGGAAAATAGATTTCCTCCATGAGGAAAGGTTTTCCAGGGAGAAAGCCAAAGCCTTTCTGTAAAGCTCAATGTATCCGCTCCCTGCTCAATGCACACTCCTCCCTCCCTTCCCAGAAGGAACTACTATTCTGAATTGTGCTCATCATTCTATTGCTTTTTTCTTTTTCAATTTCTCCACTTATTTTTGCCTAAACATGTCTACATTACCCTGATAGATTGAAGCCTAAGCAAAGTTTATGCAAAAGGAAAAGTATGGTCCAGAAAGAGGCTTAAGAAGAGTGACCTCAATAGCCTCAGTTAACATAGACCTAAAATAATCAGCCCTCTCAAGCAGGCTTGCTGGTGGGTAATGCCTCACTTTATCTTCTTCTAGCAAGCTCCTTCTGGTCTTTTATTGCCTTATGTATTTCTCTTTCTAGGGAAATACAAAGAGAAGATATCTATCTCCCAGGGTTATTTGTTTACATTCTACATTTAAAAGATATTTCCATGTTTACATATTCATAATTCTTTTTCTAACAAACCAGAAACATTTCTAAAAATTTAAAATTCTCCATGTCTCCCTGACTTGCAGGCAAACAGAATCCAGAAGTGCATTGTTTTCCCCTTCTCGTCCCTCCCTTCCTTTCTCCTAATGCCCAGGACCCTATTCCTCTGCTGCCCAGAAAATCTTTCCCCCTGAGACTCTGACTGCTCCACTATGTGTGCCGATGGTTGACTTACTTTCCTGTGATCTTAGGCAAGAGCCTCCGTTTTCTTGATTGTAGTGGACTCAGAAATCAAATAGCTCCTTTCCTTCTATTGAACAGATACTCCCTCTCGCCTCCTGCCCCCAAATGGTTTATAATATTTTACCTAGAAGTCTGATTAATGTAAAACACCACACATAACATCCCCATATCACCCCCTTCCATTTTCCTCTTCTTCAGTGACCTTTTTTTTTTTCAAATAACTGCATTGCTCTCACCCATAAAATTTCACTTTATGGGCCTACACTTCTTTTGACATTCCATAATTTTTCATCGTCATCAGCAGCATTGGCTTCACTTCCAAGTGCAGATAGAAACAAACATATTCCATGATAGATCACAGTTTATACAATCAATAAATCAAAGGGCAAGTGCTCTCTGTGGGAAGATGCTATGCTAAGGTTCATTTTAACCAAGTGCTTTCAGCAGCTAGTAGAGTTCCTACATACAGTGGGTGAGTTCCAGGTTAGCACAGTGTCTCTGCTCATACACACACACCCGTGTGCATATACATGCATCCCCATAATGCTATTTATTTTTCCATTACAGCTGGTAATAATGGAAATAACAATAGCTACACTCCATCAAGAGCTTACAGTGGGTCACTCATTGTGTTAAGCCCCTTTCATACATAATCTCATTTAATACTTACATCTTTTTCTTTTCCTTTTTTTTTTTTTTTGAGACAAGGTCTTGCTCTGTCACCCAGGCTGGAGTGCAGTGGTGCAATCTCAGCTCACTGCAACCTCTATCCCTGGAAGTTCAAGCAATTCTCATGCCTCAGCCTCCCCGGTATCTGGGATTACAGGCAAGTTCAAGCAATTCTTATCCCTCAGCCTCCCTAGTATCTGGGATTACAGGCAGGTGCCACCACGCCTGGTTAATTTTGTTGTATTTTTAGTAGAGATGGGGTTTTGCCATGTTGCCTATACCAGTCTCAAACTCCTGGCCTCAAGTGATCCGCCCACCTCAGCCTCCCAAAGTGCTGGGACTACAGGTGTGAGCCACCATGCCTGGCCCCCTCACATATTATTAACACTATTTCACGGACTATGAACCTCCGAGCTTGGGGAGATTTTATAATATAACGTGGTCACACAGCTGGTGGGTGAAATTCCACTGAGGGTGATTATTTCATGGGCACCTATCTTTCCCACTAGATGGTTAACTCCACAAGGGAAAGATAGTGTCTACTGGACTCTTTGTGCCAGCCACATAGTAAGTGCTTAATACAAGCTTGTTAAATGGATGAAATCAAGAAATTATTTTGTTGGTGACAATGCTGGCGGTGGCTCCACTTAAATCCCATTAAAACAGGACTCAGGTCATTGTGATGTGACTGAAGCAGACCTTAGGAACATAGGAGGTAAACCAAAAGAGTCCCAGATTAACCTGGGAGATGTGCAATGAGAACTCTTCCTCTCAGTGCATTTGTGACCTTAAGCAAATTATTTACTCTCTCTGGGGCTGTTTTTTGGGTAATTAAGGAAGGGCAGGGTTTGCGGGATGACTCCATTAAACATGGCAGTGCAAACACAAATAACAATAGGTATTTACCCGTGTTTTCTTATTTTAAAAAATTCCAAAATTTCAGTAAGTGAATTTATAAGAGTTTATAAACCTAACAAGACAAAGAGAAGAGAGAGAAGATAATAGCAACAAAATTTAGAAACCAAAGAGATGAAGGAATTATAATAAACTGAAGGAGAGCAAAATAAAATGCAAGTTAAGCTGGAAGCAGAAGAGGCCAGAATGAAGCCCAAGTATTCTGTAGAACATCAGAAAGGCTCATGACTGGAGATTCCTCTCAACACAAGGGCATGGCTGGGACTAGATAGGCTGAAGTTCTAACGAATAAATGGACTCACAAATTTCCATTCCCCCAAGAAAACAAATTTCCATCCCTCCCTAGACCACACTGGCAAGCAACACCCCTATTCCACTCCAGCAGAAAAATTGGAGGATTAGGTGGTTAGGACGAAAGGGTCGTAGAACTCAGGGTCTCCAGGTGCCTTCTGCGGCTGAGTGTGCAATGTTGAAAACAGGGGGCCCCCAAGAAAGTCTCCAGGTTAAGTCGTCAGAGTCTTAGCCCCCTTTCCAACTGCCCTCCATAAACGTTCCATCAAGTTTATACCCTCCAGGCAGAACACTGGAAAAATTTTTCTCTGGGGAACATCAAAAGCACAAGAAAAATGACCTCTGGATATTGAAATAACTAGGAGTTCCCCGTTGAAATGGCCATCCACAGTCTCCCAAAGGGAATCCCACACTGGCAAGACCTACCAATACAGGCAGCTTCTCATCACTTTTTGTGCTTCAATTAAAAAACAACTGCGCAGAAAGCCAAAGATCCTCACACATTTGAGGAGAGTCCAACATGAGAGATAGAAACCAAAATAACAGAGATCAGGAAAAAAAATCTAAAGAAAGCTATAATTAACATTCTCAGCATGATAAGGGCACGCATAGCAACCGTGAAAGAAAAACACGATACTATTTTTTTAAAAAAGAAATGTGCAGATATTAAAAAATATATTGAGAATTTAAAAGTATGGAAGGAGAAAGGAAAAATCCAACGAAGGTCTCAAAAATGAAGTTGAGGAAATCTCATGAAGTAAAACCAAAAAAGGTAGGAAACAGGAGGGGGAAAAAGAAAAGAAAATCAGCTCATAGACCCTGGAACATCAACTAATAGAGCTTCAGAAAGAGAAAGCAGGACTCAGAAAGGGGGGAAATTAAAAAAAAAAAAACAAAAAACAAACAAACAAACAAAAAAAACTTGGTGAAAATATCCCAGAACCAGGGGGCTTGAGTCCAGATTTAAAGAACAGTTCAAACAAAGAAAAAAGGCTCACAGACTGGGTGTGGTGACTCACACCTGCAATCTGAGCACTTTGGGAAGCCAGGGTGGGCAGACAGCTTGAGTCCAGAAGTTCAAGACAAGCCTGGGCATCATAGTGACGCCTTCATCTCTATAGAAAAATAGAAAATTAGCCGGGCATGGTAGCTTATGCCTGTGGTCCCAGCTACTGGAGATACTGAGGTAGGAGGGTGGCTTGAGCCCGGGAGGCAAAGGTTGCAGTGAGCCCAGATCATGCCACTGCATTCCAACCTGGGCAATAGACTGAGACCCTGTCTCAAAAAAAAAAAAAAAAAAAAAAAGAGACACACCCAGACATACCATTGACATCACTGTGATGTTTTAGAACACAGGGAATAAACTGTGGACCCTAAGTGCCTCTAGGGAGGAAAAGCAAGTCAATAACGAGATTGAGAATTAGAATCACCTTACATTTCTCAACGGCAACAATGAAGCGAACTAGAAGGGAAAGGGGAAATGACTTTAAAATCCTCAGGGAAAATTATTTACTACTAATTTCTACCAAGTAAAACTATGGATCAAATGTGAAGGGCAGAAGAATACATCATACATGTTTTCAGAGGTCTATTTACCATATACCCTTTCTCAGGAAGGTGCACCAGGATGATCTCCACCCAAATAAAGAAACAAACAACAAATGGGAAGACACGGGAGTGAGAAAATCTGGGATCTAATGCTGGAGACAGGCAAAGGGAACTGCTAAAATGGTGATGGAGAAAGATTCCAGAATGACAGAACACAGACACAACAACATGAAGGTACATATGTTCATGTGTTCATAGGTTTATGCATATACACACACGAGTTATCAGTTGTGACTATATATGTTCCCAATAAGAAAAACACTGGATGATAATTTTTTTTTAATGTTATCAAGAGATGAAGTAGAGGAGAAATTGCTTGGTAAGAAAGCTAAATCGTGGTCTGCTATAGCAGAAAGCTGATGAGTAATATCTAACACTGAAAAATCAAAAGTCAAAGTATACATGCATAGCACTTGGAAATACAAAAGTAAATGGGAGGAGAAACGGTCTAAGACTGAAGATACATTAATTGCCTCTGGAAATGAGGATCAGAGGTGGGGCAGAGTGGGATCCAGGATTGTCTCTTTTGGTTATAAATTTCATGGAGAAATTGGAATGAGCTAATCTGCAGTTCTCTTTCTAATTGGATTTTAGGACATCTATTTTGTAAAATGAGTTAAATTTGAACTCCAAAAGTCCTACACGAATCCCTCTTGTCATAATAAAACCTCCCTTGTCTCATCCCTAATGGAAGAAACTGCTTATCCTTCCCCATCTGAGCCAATGCCAGGATTACGCATCCCCATATTGCTGGACGCCAACCAGGCTCCTACACAATGATGTACATGTTTCAGTTTACAGCATTCCTATTTGAGCAGAGGTTTGGTTTAGGTTTGTGTCATAAAAGCAAGTAAAGCAACTTGGTGAGGTGCCTCAGTGAAGCAGACCTGGAAAAACAGAAAGAGTCAAACTACTTATTTAAAAAGAGAATTCAAAAACATCCTTTGCTATTTCGATGAGCCCTCCATTCTCAAAGGAAGCTTGTGGAATCTCCTTGACCATCACTAACTAGGAAGCACTTGCAGGAAAAATAGGTCATATCTCGGCTAATCTTATTTTAAATGGAAATTTCTCTGTGATGCACTGTTGAATGATAGAAAACAGAAACAACTGCATCTTGGAGCTCCAGGCCTTTGGCTCTGTGAAGTTAGAAATAACCTGACTGGTATTCTCTGGCTGCCCCCTCCTTCTTCCTCCACATCTTTTCTTTTCCCACTTGCTGACCTCCAGGTGAAGTAATTCATCTCACTCCATGTCTCTTTCAGCTGTCTCCACTTCATTTTCCAATGCAGGCGACCCTCAGGAGCCCCAACATGGGAAACAAAAAGAGATTCTCCTCTCCCCAGCAGAGCACCTCCCTCAGGGAGCAGGTGTCTTAATGAGGGTGCAGGGCCGGCTCTGCGGACGCAGAGAGTGATGGATGTGAGGGGCAGGCGTGTGTGCTCTTGCAGGGTGCACAGCTTTCATTCTCATAATGAAGACACATGCAGTTGACAGGAAGATGGCTGTCTTGTTAATGTTCCTTTTTACAGCATCGCGACATGCTCCAAATGCCAACCTCAAAGTGCAAGAGGTCTGCAATAACTGGGAGTCTGGGCAGGGAGACCCCAGCACAGCCCTGGTGGCCGAGATATTCACTGTCTTCCCCATCACCCTTGTAAGCCCCCCCAAAAAGAGCTGCAGCTCCACTGCCTTCTAGGAAAATCAAACATCTTGTTGCAGCAATCTCATGGCCTAATTTCAAGGCAAATAAAACAGTCCGGAATCAGATGGGGGAAAAGATACAGCATGAAAATACCCTTAGCTGTGTCCTCATTTTTTTCTAATATCTATAATGTGAGTGCCTCATCTTCTAACACAAATCATCCCTACCCATTTCATATCACCATCCAGCTTCCTCAACGAAAGATAAACTATGTGTCAGCTGAATACAGTTTATTAGCCTGTAAAGGCTAATTAAATCACCTAATTTCAAGACCCTGTACTTTCTAAGGTTCAGTGGATTTTTAAAATGTTATTGACCTACAGAGGGTAAATGAGCCAAAATATTAACATTCTTAGAAGAGTTCATTCCAACCATGCTGTGAGATGCATTCAGCACCAGGACTGGGGAACTTTGAGAGGGATCTTAGGAATGTCCTCATACCACACCTTGTAGGTTTTACCCAGCAATTGTTTATTGAGTGGGCACACTGGGCCAGACACTCAGAAGTTTTCCGAGATGTCTAGCATAAGACCTCTGACATCAAAAAAGCTCCCTGTGCTAAAGAAAAAAGAAACAAACCTATTACTGAAAGAAACATGAAATAAAGTCTCCTGGAATGCCACACAGTCCTATGGGAATAACAAGGAAAGAGCAGTTCATCCTGACTGAGGGAGCCTGGGACATAGGAGGTCACTCTTAAAATGAGCCTTGGGAATATGTATTGCTTCCAAATAACTGGATATGGAAAGAGGGTGCACCAGACAGGGAGAGGGTAGAAGCAAAGGCCCAAGGAATCAAATGGACATGACCCATTAGGGAATTCTACAGCCCATTAAGTGCTCTAGAGCTGATGCCCACTGGCCTCTATCTGCAGATGAATTCTCTGAGCAGGTGGCTCAGGGAATATGCAGAAGAATATAATGATGATGGAGCCTAATACTAGGTTTTCATAAGTCACAAGCTTTCTAAGTCCCAGTTTTCCATCAGAATAAAGCAGTTAGACTAAACGAAAGTCTCTGCAGTTTTGTAATTCCATGAGGCTGAGAAGAGGGCAGCTGAGTGCAGAATGAGAGATTCTTCAATGCCAGAATAAGACACATGGGCTTCTCTCTGAAGCAGATGGAAAGCCACCGCAGGTTTTGTGAACTGAGTTGTGACATGGCCTGGCTTGTTTAAATGGTGACAGCAGCACAGTAAAGATGAACTGGAGAGGCCAGATATTAGAGGCAGGTGCAAGGAAAAACTAGATCCCTGACTTCAGGCCATAAGGTAAAAGAAAGCGAACTCCACTCCCCATGCCATGAAAAAATAAATAAATAAATAAGAAGAAAGAAAATGGCTTTCCTTGCTAGATCTAGATTAGACATTGGCAAGAATCTGGACTTTGACCATCTTCTCTTTACAGATTAAAAAACTGAAGGTCAGACAACCTGACAGGTGCAGAGCAGGTCCAGAACTCTGATTCCAGAACACCCTACTCCCAAATGAGGGCAAACCATTTAATCTTCATTTTTCAATACTCTGGGCTATTTAATCCCCACCCTCTGAGATTATCAGTCAACACATTGTATGAATTGGGGATTTCAATTGTTAATCAATCAGGTATTGGAGGATTTATTAGCACTCATGGCAGGAATACAACCACAAAATCCCGTCAACTCACAAAATTGAGGAAAAAGCTTCAACAACAGGAACCAGACATTCCACACCACTAGGTATGTACCAGGTGTGTGTAACGTTTCTGATCCCTATTCATCCCTGCATTGCCTTGCAGGTCAGCTGGCTCTTTTTGCTTTCTGCAGCCAGGTAGAAACATGGCTGCTGGTAAACTCAATTTGGCAAACCCAACCCAAGGAGAAACCAGCTTCCTCCCTGTATTCACATATCAGTCCCCAGGAAGAATTCCAATTGGCTCTGCAAGAATTACCTGTCCACCTCTTAAATCAATCACCATTGATTTTCATTAGCCATGCCTGGCTCCCAGCACCATCCCTCTCGCCAGGAGGAAAAGGTCTGTTTCCAGAGGAAGAAATCTTGGAAAACCTTTTATTTAAGCAAAATAAAATAGCTTCCCTAATCTGCTAAACACATCTCTACATAAAAATTCTCAGGAAATTGCTATAATTTATCTACTCTGTGCAGAGTACATCTCCTTGGCTGTAGAGCATGAGATTGGAAATGTATGCTCACCGCCTCTTATAAGCATGTTCCAGCATGAGCTCCTAAGGAATATTCAGGCAGGAACATGATGCTTACCCCAACATTTCATGCAAGCATTTAACGTAGCTCAAGTGATTGGTGAGTAGGTAAGAAAACGCATATTATGTTATATTGTGAAAAGGTTTACCCTCAATGTGTCAGACCTTGCTAATATCAAACCTCTATAGAACACATCTCTCTAGAGCTGGCGCCCACTGGCCTCTATCTGCAGGTTCTGCCTTGCCCATTACTCTAAAAACAGCCTGCTCAGGTAGGAGTCACTTGAGCAACTCTGCCATCCTATTACCCAGGTACTCTGGCCCCAATCTTGAGTCCTTGTTGGAGTAACCGGGCCTCAGTCTTGTTCCAAAGACCCATTTTTCACTCAGAGAACCTTATCTTATTCTCCTCTGTCAATCCCTGCCTAGGCCCTTCATCCCCAAAATACTGAAGCTCTATCCCAAGCATGTCCAGCTGGCGGCCTGTGGGCTGTGTGCGGCCCAGGACAGCTTTGAATACAACCCAGTGTAAATTTTTAAACTTTCTTAAAACATTATGAGATATTTTTGTGATTTTTTGAAGTTCATCCACTATTGTTACTGTGAGTGTATTTTACGTGTTTACAATTCTTCTCCTTTCAATGTGGTCCAGGGAAGCCAAAAGATTGAATACCCCTGCTGTCTCCTCTATCCTACCTTCATCAGTCCTCTCCCAGAGTTCTGACAAATGTCTCAACCTAATAACAGAGACCCTCCTACCTTCACTGTTGCCATTTGCCTAGGTCTCCAAACCTCACCTCCGCCACCCTGCTCATCCTCAACCCTCTGGAATGTCCATCCCCCAGTGCTGACCAACAAAGAGGCCACCTCTTATTTACTGGCATTTCTTCCAGAATATGCCTGTGGTACCTGTTCCCACTCAAGGGGAGGATCTTACCTGATCCTAGTCTTAATTACCCAGCTGTGTTAAGCAAGCAATATGCACTGTAACAACTATGACATAGGTCAAAAGTTCCACAATCCCATCCCCGAAACCCAGCTTACACACAGGTGAAGGCTGAAATGACAGAAAATATCAATGGCCCAATGGCAGCCAGCCCAACACTACGTTTATATTATACTTTCTCACATAAGCAGTGTGAGATAAACTTATGCAGTTCCAATGAATGGAGTTCATGGGAGAAAACAATTATGACAATCTTGTTATACGACCTAACATAAGCAATTAGGATTGTTGTTCAAACCATTTGTGACTTCTATAAAATTGTTTCTGGAGCTAGGGCTGTTCAAGTAAAGCATATTGCCAACTTGATCTACCCTCAAGGTTCTTCCAGGGATGGTGGAAAGAAAGACCTGGGGCCCCATTAGAGTGGGATTATAGGCTCAAAGTCATCTAGAATCCTATGAGCTTACAGGGGTGTGAATCTCAAAGTGTGTCTCTGAAATAGCACCAACAGCATTACCTAGATACTTATTAGAAATGTATATCTTCAGGCACTACTCAGCCCTACTGAATCCAATATCCTAGGAATATGGCCCCTCAAGTTGTGTTTTAACAAGCCCTCAAGAAGACATTAATACTCATGAAGATGACTGCACTGGAAGCTTTTAAAAAATTTCAAATGCTTACTCCACACTACAGAGACTGATTGGGTCTGGTCTAGGTAGGGCCTGGATATCACATTGAAGAAATTCCCTAGGTGATTCCAGCAGTCAGTTTCTATTGAGAAGCACTGCTTGGGATGTGCTGAGTCCTGCAGTTTTGCTCCCAGACAAATTCATATTCACTTTCTCTTCCCCACCTGCCCAGCTTCCCTGTACAAAGGCAGCTCCATCTGCACTTAATCTGCATATTCAGCCCCTGAAGAATGGACTGGCCAAGCTTGGCAAAGGCAAATTCTCATTTTTAAAGACCCCATAAATGTCAAGCTTCTTGTTATTCACAATGTTTTTGTGTTAGTCACGGTTGTTGATATCATCATCAAATCAAATTAGATTTTACAGGCTTGCTGTGAAATTGTTTCTGGGTGTCTGCAACTCTAGATGAAGTCCTACTTAGGTGAAGTCACATATGCTATCTGTAAGGACTGAAGTTTGCAATGAGAAGAAATGCCAGTGCTAGCTAAGGAGAGGCGGGAGGAAACAAAAAAATGAGACATTAGAACCTTGTTAAATCCACCCACCATGTTGCTGTTCTTCATGGAAGTTTACTTAAAACCACCTGTTTGGGTTAGAACCAAATCTGTAGCAAGGTAATTAATTAGGGGCAGATGGTATCATACAGGTCCTGGGGCTCTATCTTATGCCTCTCTCCAAAACAGTGGTTCCCAATTTTTTAGTATGAGAATATTTTTAATGACAAAATACTTCTCAGAGCTCCACCTGATGGTAATAATGCTTTTAGCATTGTTGGATTGAGATAACTCACAAAGAGAACTATTCTGCATTCATTACACTAATAAGTGAGTGTGCACTACATTTATCACATGAATTTGAAAATTCATACCTGTTTATTACACATTTGTTACTCAGCCTAGAGGCACAAATGGATTCCAGGGCCCACTATAGTCACTCTACAGCCCTGAGAAGACCACTGCCTTACAGACTGGAACTCCAGCTCAGGAGAAGGGACAATGGGAAATTAGTAGTGACATTGTACCAGATTTTCCGTACATAATTAAAATTCTACATCCACCACCAGCCCAGGCCCTAGAGCTGTACAACCTCCCCCGGTGTCCTGTAGTGTCTAGAAAAGCTGTCTTTATTCCCACCTACATTGTTCTGAGACACTGACTCTTGAGAAATAAATGCAGTCTATTTAAATTAATTGAAATTCCTTCAGACAAAGGACCAAAGACATGAAGGCTGGCTCTTTCTTTCTGTGGGATGACCTGAGCCTTCGTCTCCAAGGCTAGGCCACATTGTCACTCTCTCTCTCAATCTGGTCCCAGCCTGCTGAGCGCCTTGCTGCCTCCACCAGTCTCTTTTCCTCCTGCAACCAAATGGACATTCTAAAATGCAAGTCTGATTGTACTGCTGTTTCTGGGAAGAATCCAAACTCCTGAATGTAGAATAAAAGATGCTTCCTGAGCTGGCATCTCCTCTCCTCACTGTTGCCTGCTTTGCATACCCTGACTTGTGGCGTGTGCTGTACCCTGCCCAGTCACTTCTAGTTCCTTGCAACAAGCCTTTCCCCATGGCCTTTTCTCTGGCTATCTCTTACTCATTCTTCATTCTCATCATGGCCAACTGCTACCCTAGGGAGGAGCCTGCCCTGACCACCAAGGGTCTGGATTAGCTTTTTTCTTGGACCATAGCACCTTATAATTCCCCAACCATAGTACTTAACCACACCATATTGTACTTGCTAATTTTCAGTGGATGTCAGAATATATTATACAATAAAAAATACAGGAATAGTTGATTCAAGAGAATTGGCTCCCATTTGAGATGAAGAAACTATAATCCCCAAATAACATTCTCCATCCTGGTTGGTTCTTTTGGATGAGACCATGACAACAGCCAAGGCTACAGGACACCGAAAGGTACTTTTCTTCAGTGTCCTTGACCACCCCATTTCCCATCCTCACCACCGTTTGTGCAGGCTATTCCCTGACCATTCCTTAGTGACTGAGGAACTGGAGCCATTCCACCTTCTTCTTAGGAAGAGATTGAAGGAATGTTCAGTAATACTTCTCCTGTAAGGGCTTAGGACTGAGAGGCCTCCCGTGAACTCCTAGAATTTGTCTGCTTCTACAAAGGGGAAGAAAAGATCTTTGAAGAACAATTCAGATCTAGGATTTTCATGAAAGAAAAAAGGCAGAATGAATTTCTGCACTTGGTGCTTCCCAGGATCTTTCCTGACAGTAAAAAGGAGCAGTTCTGTGGACAATCAAAAGTAATGCACAGGATAGAAAAGCATCTTCCTTTGGTAATCAAAAGCCTTGAATACATTTATAATTTCCTCATTATAATTGCATCATGGTAGGTCTGTAAGGTTTGCATGCTCTTTTCAAAACACAAGTTCTGAACCACCTAAGTAAATGTTCCAGATGACAAAATATATCCTTTAGTTTTTCAAAACAAAAATAAACCATAGGATTTTTCACTATGAAATAAAATGTGTTCAGTATACATATCAAAAATAGTCATGCATAAAGAAGTAAATAAAACAAAATTTCAATACCTAAAACTGTCAGCATTACTTATGTTTAAAACTGCCTTCATTCAGTTCCTCCAGTCATGCCCTCCTCGAGCCTTTCCTCAGGCAGATCCCTTTGTCTAAAAGAATTTTCCTCTCCATCTAAAAACCTGCCTTCAACCTCCTTCCCTGGTTCTAGCTTAGACATTATTATCATTATAATTATTACCTAATTAATGATGTCATTTATCATTTGATGTGATACAATATAACACTGCAGCATAATGCAATTGTAATCACTGTTGGATGTGATTTCCTCCAGAAGGAGTCCCCTAACTTCCCAAGGCTGGTCCTCACACGTGCTTTCATAGCACCAATCACAGGACTTTTCCCCCTGTAATGCAATTGCTATTGATTCTTCTCTTTTTCTCACCTTGGAGGCAGGGGCCAGTTCTGTTCAATTCACTGCTGTAATAAGAACCCAACACATCTCCCTCTCTCTCTCTCTCTTTCTCTTTCTCTCTCTCTCTCACCAACAGACAACTGTATATGCTGCTCTGTAAACTGCCTTGCTCTTCAGTGACAGATAGTGGACATATTTTCACATTACTCAAGATAGGGCTATATTGTTATTTTAAATGACTGCCTTTCATCACATGGAAATCATCGTTTCTTTAACCAGGCTTATATTGCATGCTGCTATGACATTTTATGAGACCAGACAATAATTTATTTTAGAACTCTGGGTATAACAGTAGTCACTGGGCTCTGAGTAAGAGTCTAAGGGACTCTGAAATGAAGACATTTAACTCAAGAGTTCTCTTACATCTTCGATCTGCTCAAAAAGTCTTTTGTTGCTTACCTCCTGTGTCTTAGCTGCATTGTAATGGGTGTTGTTACTAGATTCATGACCTTCAGCTACATGATGTAACATTGTTCCAAAACTAGTTAGTAGTTTCTGAGCATCTGTAAACTGGCATTTAGTGATGTCAGCCCAGGGGAAAGACGCCATTCTAAGACAAATACTTTGCCTAGAAGAAATCACGAATAGATAAACCCAAACATTGACAAAGTAAAATTGACTTTATTTGTACATTACCAAATGTTCTCCAGGAATTCACATTTCAGCCCTGGAGACAAAACAGTCCACATATTTCCTATCAAATTGGATTTACAGAGCTCTGATTGTAAACCCAGGACTACGTTAGGTACTATGGAGAAGATAAGTGATACTTTTCTGCTCTGGGTGAGTTTATAGTCTCTTTTCATGAAAAGATGTTTATACCAAAAGCTCTGGACCCCCAAAATTTAATTCACAGCTCCACGGATGGACAAACACTTGCATTGATCAAAGAACCTGATACATCTTCTTATGAAAAAACAGATGAGTCAGTATAATGGCTCTCTGAAAATAATTCAAGCACATAGAAGAAAATGACTAACTTTGTTCAGAAAGGGGTTTAGAGCTACTGAACCAAAACATGAAGAAGCTGGGCAAGGCTGTGGAGCACCATTTTTCTCTCTAGAATTGCATATTATCACTTATTGCTGTGTCAGGATGCAGATACACAGCTGAGTAATGACTGGAGCTTCCGGGGCCATCAAACAGCATGATACTGATGCCAAATATTTACATATTTCCTGCCCCTGAGGTGCTCAGAAGCTCTTTACTTTTTTTAAAACCATAAACAAAAATCTCCCTAATGCCTCAGTGCAAGTGGCAACTGGTATTTCGATCTTTGTAGTAGAGACAGGGGAGTCCAACACATTTGGAATCAAAAGCTGGACACAACCAATGTGCATACATGTTTTGACCCAGAACCATTTCTTCCCTTGACCTCAACTCACATTTTCCTTCCCTACTTCTTAGTTGCGTGCTATGGCCAAGCACTCATGAAATCCTCCATATGTTCACTACACATCACAGTCTCCCTTGGAATTAGGTCAGGATCAGCTGACTGGTTCTAGTCAATGGATAATGAGCAGTTGTGAAGTGTGTCACTCCTGAGTTGAGGTAGCTCAAATAAATGTCCCTACCATCACTCTCTCGCTCTGTTCTAGCAAGCTTGGAGGCCACATAGTGAAATGGAAACCTACCAAGATGGCAGGACAAGGGAGCATGGATCCAAGTCACCAGATGGAGGACAGACTCCATCTCACCTGCATCAGACTTTGTAAGTATGAAGTAAACTTTTGTTCTGCTAAGCCGCTGAGATACTGGGGTTTGTCACCACAGCCCAGCCTATTCTATCCTGTCAGATATAATCCATCAGCCATTCCTATCCCTCATTCCTTGCTGGTAAGGTCCCATTATTGTTCATGGTCCATTCTTTGCTTGATCTCATGCTCAAAGTGACTGCCTCTCCAACCCTAGGAGGGTGAGTCATGAATTAACCTCAGCTAGTCACAGTGGTTTGATTTCCTTTGCCAGATTTTGGTTTAGGCTTGAACATATGATATAGTTCTAGACAAAGAGTTATAAGATAAATCTCCTGGGAACTTCTTAGAAAGGCTTTATTCACTCTTAAAAAGAAAAATATGCAGAAATGTCATCTTTTTTCTATCTCTAGATTCAACTGATAAGGAAGTGATGCTTAGTACTACTGCAGCCATCTTGTGACTGTGAGGCTGAGGACCAAAGCTAACATTATGAAGATGGCAGAGAAGAAATGTGAAAAGAACAGGAGCTTTTGAGATAATTCACCCATATATTAACCAACTCTGGAACCACCCTGCCCTTTGTATTGTTTGAGATGTGAAAAGTACCTGACACTTAAGTCAGCAATTCTTAACCTGCCTGCACATTAGGAAAACCTGAGGAATATTTGAAACATACCAGTGCCCTAGTTCTATGAGATTCTCATTTAATCAGACTGCTGTGGAGGCCAGACCTCACTTTTTGTAAGCTCCCAGAGGGTTCTGCTCTACAGAATGGCAGACCACTGCAAGAGTATAAGCTTCCTGAGAAAAGGAACGGTGCCTTTGTAATATCTGATGTCCCTGTAAGTGCCAGACATAGGGCTTAGTGTGCAAACAGGCCCTTCCTTAATTTCTGAACAATAACTCTCTAAAGCAGATAACATAGGCTCATCTCTCTGGAGTTAATTTCCTTACAGAGCAAAAGGTAGGCTATATCTTGAAAGGAAATGAGTTGTAACTGGTAGCAGGAACCCATGAAGAGGGGTCCTAGCAGCCCTCTACTAGACATCCATGAGTCTTCTGATGCTCAATATCTCTCCAATCCTGTCACTACCTGACACCTACCTCTCTTCTCTGAGGCTCCAGTACCCAATCTCTCAGTCCTTCCCGGACCCTGGGAAGTTCTAAGGGCCGAGTCTGGGAAGATATTTTTCTGCATCTGGGTTTGCTGAAGCCTAATAGAGAAAGATCTGCTGATACTGCCCAATCTAACATAGAATAAACACCAATCTGATGTTTCTTTTCTTTAAAGCCTCCAATTTCATGAAATAAAGTATTGCTTTACTTGATGTTGAAAGTTCAGATTCTGCACAGCAAGTAAAATCAGAGTCTGGCTGGAGAGAGCAAATAGCCTGCATAGGGAGCCCCTCTCTATCCCTACCCCTATGGCTTAGGAGCCCCCCATCTCTGGGAACTGGTCTGGACTTCCCTCCAAAAGTATGATCTGCCTCTTTCCCTCTTTCTATTTCCCTGGAACTGGGAGAAAAATCTCTGACTTCTACCCACCTAGCCATATTTCCTTTCTCTCACAGAGCAGCACAGTTTCAGGCTAAAGTACACTACAGCTACATACCAGTTACCAGCGCACTCCAAAGTAGGCTCAGACCAAGGCTTAATGCAAATCTGTCCAGAAGTATAACCACTGATATCTATAGCCACTTACTACACACAAGGCACCTGGCCAAGAGCTTCACAAGCATAGCTCTGAGCAAATATGATTATATCCATTTACAGTAGAGGGAATAGACACAGAAAGATTAAGCAGTGTGTCCATGGTCACTAATGGATGAGTGAACTATTGCTGAGTTATAAAACTTCCCAAAACCTCTTGAAAATTCAATCTATGATCACCTATGCACTTTTTCTGGTCTTGGCAGGGCTCCTTCTCCTTTTGCCATCAACTGCAGTTGGCAAAGCATCTCTGATTCTGGATGCTTGCTCCTGCTGGTTGAAATGCTTCCATTCACCTGCCCATGGCCTTTCATGCTCCAGCTGGCTAGCTCTAGCCTGTTCCCAAGGCAGAACCAGCATTCTGAAAGAAGGCAGAAGTATATAAGAATGCTTAAGGGGTAACCTTGGAATTGGCATATTATTTTGTCTGCATTCTGTTGAATAGAGCAAGTCACAGGTCTAGCCCAGATTCACAGGCTGGAGAAATAGACTCTATTCCTTAACGGGAGGAGCAAAGACACTCTGCAAAGAACACAGATATGGGGAGGCTATTAATTTGCCAGAGCTAGTAAGTGATGAAACTGTAGTGGAACCCAAGCAGTATAGATTTGGACCCTGAGCTCTAATACTGCGCATTCATGAGACTTTTCACACTCCCAGCTATTCAGATTCCATGGTTCTAATTTAAGCTCCCCAAGTATTTCCTTCCAAGTTAAAATTCCTAGGTATTATGCAAACACATGTTCAATACCACATCAACAGACAATAATTGATACCTGAGTCAGCCATGACAAAAACCAAAGCTAACAGAAGGAAGAAACATTTAAGTCTTGTTAAAACCAATCTCCATATCTCAACACAACCTGTATTAGTCCATTTTCATGCTGTTGATAAAGACATACCTGAGACTAGGCAATTTACAAAAGAAAGAAGTTTAATAGACTTACAATTCCATGTGGCTGGAGAGGCCTCACAATCATGGTGGGAGGTAAAAGGCATGTTTCACATGGTGGCAGACAAGAGAAAAAAAAGAGAGCCTATGCAGGGAAACTGCCCTTTTTAAAACGGTCAGATCTCACAAGATTTATTCAGTATCACAAGAACAGCACTGGAAAGACATGCTCCCATGATTTAATTACCTCCCACTGGGTCCCTTCCATAACACGTGGAAATTGAAGATGAGATTTGGGTGGGGACACAGCTAAACCATATCATTCCACCCCTGGCCCCTCCTAAATCTTATGTTCTCACATTTCAAAACAATCATGCCTTCCCAACAGTCCCCCAAAGTCTTAACTTATTTCAGCATTAACTCAAAAGTCCACAATCCAATGTCTCATCTGAGACAAGACCAGTGCCTGCTGTCTATGAGCCTGGACAATTAAAAGCAAGTTTGTTACTTCCTATGTACAATGGGAGTACAAGCATTTGGTAAATACACCATTCTAAATGGAGAAATTGGCCAAAATAAAGGGGCTATAGCCTCATCCAAGTCCAAAATCCAGCAGGGCAGTCAAATCTTAAAGCTCCAAAATGATTTATTTTGACTCCATGTCTCATATCCAAGTCACACTGATGCAAGATGTGGGTTCCCATAGCCTTGGGCAGCTCTGCCCCTGTGGCTTTGCAGGATACAGCCTCCCTCCTGGCTGCTTTCATGGGCTAGCACTGAGTCTCTGCAGCTTTTCCAGGTGCACAGTGCAAGCTGTCAGTGGATCTACCATCCTGGGGACTGGAGGATGGTGGCCCTCTTCTCACAGCTCCACAAGGTAGTGTCCCAGTAGGGACTCTGTGTAGGGGCTCCCACCCCACATTTCCCTTCCACACTGCCCTAGCAGAGGTTCTCCATGAGGGCCCTGCCCCTGCAGCAACTTCTGCCTAGGCATCCAGGCATTTACATATACCCTCTGAAATCAGAGGTTCCCAAGCCTCAATTCTTGGGGGAGATTCCCAAACCTCGATTCTTGTCTTCTGTGCACCCGCAGGCTCAATACCATGTGGAAGCTGCCAAGGCTTGAGGCTTCCACCCTCTGAAGCAACAGCCTGAGAGGTACCTTGGCCCCTTGTAGTCACAAATGAAGCAGCTGGGACATGGGGCGCCAAGTCCCTAGACAGCACACAGCAGAGGGACCCTGGGCCTGGCCCTCAAAACCATTTTTTCCTCCTAAACCTCTGGGCCTGTGTAGGGAGGGGCTGCCACAAAGCTCTCTGACATGTCCTGGAGACATTTTCCCCATTGTCTTGGTGATTAACATTCAGCTTCTCTTTACTTATGCAAACTTCTGTAGCTGGGTTGAATTTCTCCTCAGAAAATGGGGTTTTCTTTTCTACCATACTGTCAGGCTGCAAATTTTCCAAACTTTTATGCCCTGTTTCCCTTTTAAAACTGAATGCTTTTAACAGCACCCAAGTCACCTCTTTAATGCTTTGCTGCTTAGAAATTTCTTCTGCCAGGTACTCTGAATCATTTCTCTCAAGTTCAAAGTACCAAAGATTTCTACAGCAGGGACAAAATGCCACCAGTCTCTTTACTAAAACATAACAAGAGTCACCTTTGCTCCAGTTCCCAACAAGTTCCTCATCTCCAACTGAGATCACCTCAGCCTGGACTTTATTGTCCATATCACTATCAATATTTTTATCAAAGCCATTCAATAAGTCTCTAGGAAGTTCCAAACTTTCCCACATTTTCCTGTCTTCTTCTGAGCCCTCCAAACTCTTCCAACCTCTGCCTGTTACCCAGTTCCAAAGTTGCTTCCACATTTTCAGGTATGTTTTCAGCAACCCCCCCACTCTACTGGGGTACCAATTTACTGTATTATTCCCTTTTTAGACTGCTGATAAAGACATACCCAAGCCTGAGCAATTTAAAAAAAGAAAAAGGTTTAATGGACTTACAGTTCCACATGATTGGAGAGGCCCCACAATCATGGTAGAATGTGAAAGGCACATCTCACATGGCGGCAAACAAGACAAGAGAGTTTGTGCAGGGGAACTCCCATTTTTAAAACTTTCAGATCTCATGAGACTTATTCATTATCACAAAAACAGCACGGGAAAGACCTGCCCCTATGATTCAATTACCTCCCACCAGGTCCCTCCCACAACATGTGGGAATTCAAGATGAGATTTGGGTGGGGACAAAGCCAAACCATATCCTCACCCAACTAAATACTGTTCTTGCTGAAATTTCCCGCACTGACAATATCATAAACAAAGTCCACAGGATTATGTTCTGTGATACAATCAAAGGCTAAGAAGTAAAGTGCCAATTTATATAAAACTACAAGAAGAAATCTTTGAATAGTGAAGAATTTTTAGAATAGCTACTTTCCCTTTGGAGAGCTGAGAGTTCAGCTAGAATGAAGGACCCAGTCCCTGGACTGACAGCTCAGAACTCAGACTATAATTTCCAAGAGAACTTTCACCCAAAACTTCATCTTATAAAGACTGCTTGATGTCCTTGAACTCTCAGTACAAGCATACTTCATTTTGTTCTAATTACATCCAAACAATCACATTTGTATTGTACTCATGTCCTGTAATCCAAATCTCATTCTTCCAAATTGCCTGCAATATGAAACATGACTAACTCCTTCCTTGTGAGAATATTTTTTCTGACATGTGTGGTGACATCTTTTAAATAGACTCTTATAAATTGAACTTGCTACACAGTATGTAAGTGCTACTTGGAATGTGTGAAGAAATCTCCACTGCATAAAGTCAAGAGTTCACCAACAACATAAGCTCTCGCCCTACCCCCATCTCTCCCCTCTTTGGGACATATTGAAGTTCCTGGGCAAAGTGGAGTACCCCCAGACACCTGTGCACCCCTGCACCCACCTGTCCTGAGTGGTCCAAATGCCAGTGAAATACCATTTTGTATTTCCTAGACTTTGCAAAATTTTCAAAGTAGAGGGAAATTTTGCCTGTAGCAAAATACCTCACTTACCTTTCTCACCACTTCCTTCTGTTTTCCCCACATAAAAATATTGAGACAATATTGGAAGTATTTCATTGAGAGAGGGAGAGCAAGAGCAATATTTAGAATGCGAATCCCTCTTAGCTGACATGGTTCATGAAACCAAGTAATACAGTATCTAAAAGAATTCAAATGAATTAATAATAAAGTACTGGAGTTCTCTTTTGCTGCAGGCACTGTCCCCAGTGTAAATATTCTCTTCAGTTCTTCCCTGCATCAAGCAGGCCATCTGCTCCTAGTTCCATAAACCCATCACTCATTTCTTCCCCACACTCAATAATCCCATTTACAGAGTACTGGGCCATCCCACATCCTTGAGGAACTCTCCCTCACTCCCCAGCCACCAACACACACACCTAACCCTGACTAGCATAGAGCTCAACACACAATTTCTTACTGATGCTATTTGAGTTAACTGCTCAAGGTCTGACTACAGGTCTCCAGGCAGTGCCTGTGGTTGAGATCAGTGTCTCCCAAACCTAGAGAACCATCAGTAATGCTGAGGGAGCCCCTTATGATTTCACATTCCCATCCTGCCCCATCAGAATCTCCACAGGAGAGAGATGGGCATCTCTGCTTTTTAAAGGCTCTTCTTATCATTTTGATGATTGGTCTAGTTTGGTAATGAGTAAGCAGAAAATCTTTGAGGAACCATACGTTACCAAAAAGAAACAAAGACTTGGGAGGGCTCTGGGGCTCATAAAAAGCCACTTTTATCATGTACCTACCACTGCCTGCAGATTTCGTTCTGAGGACTTAATAGCCACCAACCTTATAGAAAAAAAGCCCGTCGGATAGAACTCAACACATTCAAGTTTTTTTCTTTTTCTTAAGAATTAGTCTGTGATGAGCAATTACTAAGCTTCTTGTTCCTCAGCAGTTCAGGGTAACAGATAACTTCAGTGGGCATGTTAGCGGTAGAAGAGATCCAAGTTATCCCGAGCGAGTTATTGGTGGCAAATCCATACATGTCTGCAGCAACTTTAGTCCTACCCTCCTCAGAAGAAAGAATTAGACTGAGGGGCATAGAGCAGGAAAAGAGACCAAGGCAAGTTCCAGGACAGGAGTGGAAGTTTAAAAGGCTTTAGAACAGGAAAGAAAGGAAAAAACTCTTGGAAGAGACCTAAGCGGGGACTTGAAGGCTAAAGAGAGAACAGGTCAAGTGCCCTGTTTAACCATGATCTTAGGACTTTTATGGACTTGCCTCTTCTGTGTGATTCTTCCTTTAGGGTGGGCTTTCTGCATGTGCAGTGCCCTCCTTGCCTTTGGGAAGTAAGCATGCACAGTGTGTTTAGGAAATTGTACCAATGCCCATCTGAGGCTTTCTTCCTTTTTCCAATGGAGTGTTCCCAGAAGATCACATTTTGCCATTTTCGTCTCTTAATGTGTATTCCTGGTGATATGGTTTGGTTGTGTCCCCACCCAAATCTCAACTTGAATTGTATTGCCCAGAATTCCCATGTGGTGTGGGAGGGATCCAGGGGAGGTAATTGAATCATGGGGGTCAGTCTTTCTCATGCTATTCCCATGATAGTGAATAAGTCTCACGAGACCTCATCAGTTCATTGGGGGTTTATACTTTTGCTTCTTCCTCGTTTTCTCTTGCTGCCACCATGTAAGAAGTGCTTTTCACCTCCCACCATGATTCTGAGGCCTCCCCAGCCATGAGGAACTGTAAGTCCAGTTAAACCTCCTTTTCTTCCTAGTCTTGTATATGTCTTTATCAGCAGCATGAAAATGGACTCATACACCCAGGAAGTTTCTTCTCCCGGGAGCTCGCTTTTAATTAACAGTTTAATGTTAACAGGCGTGAACCATCAGGAAATGGCCTTTACGTGGCTCCAGCTGCCAGTTTATTACTTTTAGAGAAGCATGCCATAATTGCCAAACCATCACCTGACATTTATGGTGGGTGGGGGGAAGAGCCCTCTCCTGCCCCACTCATGCCTAGCTACCTGTAACAGAATCTGACCACCAAAGTGCAAACCACAAAAGATACTTATAATAACTTCTCATCTGGGTCTCCCTCCTTAGGTTGCCTATAATAATCAAGGTCATTTTTGACCCCGAAGGACACTTGGCAATGCCTGGAGACCTTTCTGCTACAACTGGGGGAGGGGGTTCTGCTGGTACATAATGGGTAGAAGTCAAGGATGTTCCTCAACATCCTCGAATACACAGGGCAGCCCTTCTCACAGCAAAGGCTCATCAAACCCAAAAATGTCAATAGCACCAAAGTTGAGAAACTCTAGCTTAGAATAATATTTTGCAGTGTTCATTTGGCAATTCATAAACTTCATTTAGGCCAAACTCAAATGAAAACCCTCTTCTGTTCTGATGGTGGAGGAGTCACCATGACAGATTTGGAATAGGCAAACCTTTTATTTATTTACTCAATGGTTGTCTTAAATGCCAACTATATGCAAGCCTCATACTGGGAAGAGGA
This sequence comes from Plecturocebus donacophilus, assembly GCA_004027715.1. NCBI lineage: Eukaryota > Metazoa > Chordata > Mammalia > Primates > Pitheciidae > Plecturocebus > Plecturocebus donacophilus. The sequence goes on from PVKP010002443.1 coordinate 38,684, forward strand.
CTTTGGAGTGAAGAAGGCATGATCCCTGCCCTCATGGAGCTCACAGAACTGCTGGAGAAACAAAACAAGCACTAGGCAAAGAATCACCCAATTCAGGGTCAAGTGGTAACTGTAAGCATTATAAGGAAGTAGAAGTGATTAATGGTGGGATTTCACCTAGTCAGGGGTCAAGAGAGGCTTCCTTGAGGAAGCCATGATTGGGAAAAGTTCTGAGGGATGCATAGAAGTTCTCTAGAGAAAGAGACCTTTCCAAGCAAAGGAAGCAGCACGTACAAAGGTCGTAGAAATGAGCATAGAAGAAGCTGAGATGCATATAAGGAAAATGAAAGTGGCACCAGAAGACGCATTGGTTTAGAAGACAATAAAGGGGTTGGTCTTTGCCTTAAAAGCAATGGGAAATTACTCAAAGCCTTTTAAACTGGAGATGGAAAGTTGTGAATGATTTAGATATCTTCTAGCCCACTGACTTCCACCCATGATTGCACATGGGAATTGATTGGGGAGCTGTTTAAACATACGCATGTTCAGGACCCACTTCAATTAAGTCAGAATATCTAGGGGTATTATCCAAACATCAGTAATTTTTAAATGGTTGTCCTAAACAGTGCCATAAACCATTCCAAATCCCCAATTCACATATATTTCTATAATCTATAATTTAGTCCATAAAAATATAGCTGGGGAAAGATTAAGACAAGCAGCCAGAAGCTTCTATTGATGGAGAAGTTTTCCCTGCTATGGGTTGAATCAGTCAGGCACATTTATTAGCAACGACCTCTCCCTAGCATAATAGCCTGTACTATGTACAATTCTAATTCTTGTTTTTGCAAGACTACAAATAATTTTAGGGCCTCTAGAAAATAGTCAACCCCATGAGTTTGAAAATCTGCACATGCCAAGGATCTACTGTATTTAGATGATGGAAATGCTGAGGCAGAAATCAGAATTAAATAATATAGCAAGGCAGTGGGGAAAATGGGAAAAAGAAAATTTGAACCAAACAGCAATTGGTATCTCTCTCTGGTCATGCAAAGAGATGTTAGATTTTTAAGTAGTTTCAAAGGGAACAGAAATGGAATTCATCTCTGAAGTTTGTAGTTTCAGTGTTGCCTAGAATTACAAATAATTCATAGTTATGTGAGATACCTTAATGTAGTATTCTCAAGCAAAGGGACACTGTCTTCTGCTGACTTACCCCATTAGGATACAGAATAGGCAATTAAACCAAGATGAACATGACAGAGAGATAATTGCATATCATAATAGAACCTATTCTAACCACCAACAACAATAAACAAGACCCAGATTTTAAACTAATAAAGGCAGGCACAGAAGTGGGAAGTATTTCAACACAACTTATTATGCCAAACAGCATGGATAACTCAATAAACAAAATTAGCTGCATGCCATCAGCTTTATGTCAGCAGATAATTTATTTGCTTCAGTTCACCACACACAACAAAGCACTGCTCATTAGAGACACCTGAGAAATACAGCATGTCTCAGTCGGATTCATAACTGTGGCTACAGTCAAGGCTCACTGGCAACACTGACTGAGAGATGACCCGTGATTCCTCTGGTGTTTCTTATACAAGGGAGGTAGAGAAAAGGCAAAGAAAGGGAAGAAAAAAGCATTTGGCTTCTAGGGCCAAAGGTAGTCAGTTGGGCCCAAGTACCTCTAACCTTGAACATAAAATACCAAAAAGTAGACTGCGAATCTTTCCAGAAACTTCCATTTGGGGAAAACCTCACAGTTCTCTGCTGAGCTTGCATTCTATGACTCTATAACACCAGATGCCTAAGATTAAGGAAACAGAGCAAAAACACACATAATAGAGGTATTAAGAAACTGGGGATATTTTGACCAAAAGAGAGACTGATTTTTTTTAATTCCAATTATATGTCAACTCAAACAGCCTTTAGTAATTCATTGATCTATACTCACACATAAGCCACACCTCCAGTGCAATAAATGTCATTCAAATGACACACACCTGAGAATTAAAGAGAATCAAATCACTACTGGTCACTAGTTAAGATATGCAAGCTAAATATTAAACTTTCTCCAGGGTATGAAAAAGCATATAGCCAATATTTCATAAGGATTGAGGCCAGGTGTGGTGGCTCACGCCTGTAATCCCGGTACTTTGGGAGGCCAAGATAGGTGGATCATTTGAGGTCACGAGTTCAAGACCAGTCTGGCCAACATGGTGAAACCCCATCTCTACTAAAAATACAAAAATTAGCCAGGAGGTAGTGGCTTGCACCTGTAATCCCAGCTACTAGGGAGGCAGATCACTTGAGCCTAGGAGGCGGACTTTGCAGTGAGCCGAGATAGAGCCACTACACTCCAGTCTGGGCAACAGAGTGAGACCCTGTCTCAGAAAAAGAAAAAAAAAATCATAAGAATTTCTTCTTTATTTTTTTTAACAGTCCATCAATCAATTAATAGTGAGTGCTATAGAAGCTGTTTTGGATGTCTATGACAAAATTGACTTGAAGCATTAATCAGGAAAATTCCATTTAATTTTTTAAGGCTTTCTGCAAGATATGCATTTGCATACTTTACCTGTAACACATAGTCCTTCAAACTTGAAGATAGATGTAGATGATATTTACAGAAGGTATATGCTATAGTTTCCAGACAATGAAGTATTTCATCTTTTTCAGATTTACAGCTCCATCCAAAAATGAAGAGATGGTGGGATCATTTTGTTTATATTTTATTTGCAGTTAAATGAAACAGGTAACTGATGACGTTCCTGGAAGGGGGCCCATTTTCAACCCAACAGGCCAATCTCCATTATATTTATAAAAGTTTGTCCAAGGAGGCCTGGTGCAGTGGCTCACGCCTGTAATCCCAGCACTTTGGGAGGCCGAGGTGGGTGGATCACAAGGTCAGAAGTTTGAGACCATCCTGGCCATATGGTGAAACCCCATCTCTACCATAAAATACAAAAACTTAGCTGGGCATGATGGTGTTTGCCTGTAGTTCCAGCTACTCAGGAGGCTGAGGCAGGAGAATTGCTTGAACCAGGGAAGTGGAGGTTGCAGTGAGCCAAGATTGTGCCACTGCACTCCAGCCCTGGAAACAGATTAAGACTCCATCTCAAAAAAAAAAGAAAGAAAGAAAAGTTTGTCTAATGAACAAGAATGACTAGCCTAGCCAACAGCAAATTAAATACCAACCTTTTAATAAAACAACAGCCTATGCAATCTATATGTGCTTCTTGAACAATTTAATTTTTAAAAGGTTTGGCTTCTTAAATTTTATAATTTTATTATTTGAGATGTTTTTCTATAAATTAGAAAAAACAAGGTTTCTTCCAGCATGCCATCCTGAGGAACTGAGAATTCAGGGTAGACAGGACTCAGCGTGCTTTCATCTTTCTTTATACTAATGCCAAGATGACCACTTTGAAGATCTGCTCTTAATTATACCATCAATGGGCTGTAGCTTAATTGTTTCCTGAGATTGACGGAGACACAGTCAGGAACTGTGAAACGATTGAGAGTCTACTATTTACTGAGTGCTATTCTAGGAACTAGGGAAACAAAGACCAGCCTGTCTTCCTCAGGCTTCATCCAGCTGTGGCTGTGCAAACAGAAATAAGGCCACACCAAGGTGTTACCTTCCTCAGGTGGAAACTTGCTCTGACCATCTCTGGGGTTCAAATCATAGTCAACATTTGCTGAGGGTTCCCCATGCACCAAGCACTTTACGTGAATAACTTCACTTAATCATGAGGTGAACCCTATGAGCAAGGCACTATAACCTTCACCTTTCAAAGAGAGAGAAACTGTGGCCTGGAGAAGTTCAGTAACCCACATGGATCACAAAGAGCAAGAGTGGTGATGCCAAGGGGTAGATTGGGATCATCCGCCTCCAAACGCTGCTTTCTTTTTGTTTAAGCTGCAATAGAATCTCACAACAGGGATATGGTGAGTGTCATCTTGGATGGGGTCTGGGAGAAGAAAGCAGGAAAGGCTTCAAGGAGGAGGTGATTCTTGAGCCAAGCCTAAAGCTGAGTGGTGCACATGAGGTGAGCAGCCCAGAAGTAGGAGGCCCGGCAAGACGAGGTGTACAAGCCCTCCAGGGAAGCTTCAGGGCCAGGGTTGGTGGACGTGTCAACAACACATCGAAGCTGTCTGCAGGGCCGGGCCACCAAAGGGTTTGAAGTGGATGCGTTCATGTGGTCATATCAGCATTTAGAATGATCTGGTGACAGAGTGGAAGATGGATTCGAGGGATACCAGATGGAAGACAAGAAAACCAGGCAGGAAATGGCTGCATTCATATGGGGTAAAATTAGTCTCTTTGCAGCACTGGGGGTGGAAAAGAAAGGATGCAATGACGATAGATGAACGGCGAACAGGACTGTGATTGATTAGCCCTGGGAAGAGAGGGAGAGGGAGTCGGCAGGGAAGGCGCCGAGATTTCTAGCCTAGAGGATTGAATGATGCCATGTCCTAGGTCAGAGAGTGCAGAAGGAGACGCAGCTTGAAGCGGCTGGGGAGAGATTGGTGAGCTCACTGTTGAATATGTTAATACCAGGTTCCTAAGGAGTGTCTAAGTGGAGGCATATCCTATAGGCTGGTGGATGTGGAATCAGAGCTCCTTACAACAGAACCTATCAAAAACAATTTAAAAAGCAATGGAACCTGTAATCTCCGCACTTTGGGAGGCCGAGGCCGGCGGATCACGAGGTCAAGAGATCGAGACCATCCTGGCCAACACGGTGAAACCCCGTCTCTACCAAAAATACAAAAGAATTAGCAGGGCATGGTGGCACGCGCCTGTGGTCCCAGCTACTTGGGAGGCTGAGGTGGAAGAATTGCTTGAACCCAGGAGGCGGAGGTTGCAGTGAGCCGAGATTGGGCCACTGCACTCCAGCCTGGCGGCAGAGCAAGACTCCGTTTCAAAAAAAAAAAAAACAGCAATGGAAGAGGACACCCTGGTTGCCTATGGGCAGGTGTGGACTCCCGTGTATGCACCACCGGAGGAAGATTTTGAAGTTTCACCACATGAGGGCAGCACAGAGAGCCCTCCTCGTGGGGGATCTGTTGCTCTCCTGCTTCCCTGACGCGTTTCCTCTAATGGGTGACACAGGGTGGCAATGCTCTGCCTGCAAAATGGTCCCTAGTGCTTGCCCTTTGCCTCTTCAACGAAGAGGCCGGCTGGGAGAAACGGTTTTCCATTTAGTAAATTAGCCCTGATCATCTGCACCCCCGTGATGGCTAGGGTGACTTAATCTCTCCTCCACCCTAAAGTATGCCAGAGGTAAAGGCCACAGGGGTTTTACGTGGCCATTCCATCATCAGTAATTCCATATGCCCCTGCATGGTTTCTCCTCTAAGGTATTTTATAGTTTATAACTGCATCTGCATGTGGTTATTTGATGAACATTTCCCTTGCTATTCCTGTAAGCGTCTGTGTCTGTCTACCCACTTCATCCTAGCTGACACGTTACATTCAAAAAATAATATTAAATGCCTACTATGTGTCAGCCACCGTGCTGGGTCCTGAAGAGGTCAAGTTGGCTAGGTCCAGTCCCTAACACCTAGTTGCTTACAGCCCGCTATGGCCCAGATGTCATCCTCTTGGTTGGCTAAGGACATTAATTCTGACTCTGCTTAAAAGAGCCTCCCTCTGGACTCCCTGCAGCAGCCTCTCAAGTGCCCCTGCAGGTCTGGACCTCACACTAAAGCCAGAGCCCGCTCAGGGAGAAGGGCACTGCTGTAAGTCATCACATGAGGCAAGACCTGAGATTCAAAATGACTTTGAACTGCTCTTATAAATGACAATTGCGATTCTTTAGCAAAATGGAAATTGTACTTCCTTTCAGAGTCTCACTTCCCCACTTCCATTTTGAGCTGTGAGATGTGTCCCCAGGGCTTCATAATTAAAGGACCCTGCCCATTTCCCACAGCAAACCCAATCTCATGGATCAACACCGTCAAAGCTAAGATTTGCATCTTTGTCCTTGAAGTTAAGAATATTAAATCTTTCTGCTCAATAACAAGTTTTTTCATGAATTAGTGTAAAGAATCTGAGACCTAACACGTGATTACAGTGATATGCCTGGAGGAGAGGGAACATTCTACTACTGTTATTTATAAAGTGACTTCATCGCTGAACGTTTTCTTCAGCTAATTTCTACACCATCAGAGAATTCTGCAGATCGAACACCCCAGCCTGAGATTCAGCCAGACAGCCCCCTCTCCTTCTCTCTCTCTCTCCACGTACACACAAACGCGCATGTCCATATTGAGATATAATTCACATACCATACAATTCACCCATTTAAATTGTACAACTGTGTGGTTTTTAGTATATTCACTGAGTTGTGCAACCATTATTGTTATCTAATTTCAGGACATTTTTATCACCAAAAAGAAACTCCATACGTAAGGGAGTCTTCCGCATAACCCCTTCCCCCCAGACACTAGAAATGGCTAATCTACTTTGTGCCTCTGTGGGTTTGCCTCTTCCGGCTGTTTCATGGAAATGGAATCACACACTATGTGGTCTTTTGTGGGGAGCTTCTTTCACTTAGCATAATATCCTTAAGGTTCATTCATGTTGTAGCATGTAGCACCACTTCATTCTTTTTTGTTGCTAAATAATTGTATGACATGAATAGGTGGCATTTTGTCATTCATAATTGATGGACATTTGGGTTGTCTCCACTCTTTGGCTATTAGAAATAACGTTGCTGCGAACATTTATAGACACGTATGTGTGGACATGTCTTCATTTATCTTGGATATATACCTCGGTGTGGAATTACAGGTACATGGTAACTATGTTTAAACTTTTTTGTTTGGTTGGTTCAGGTATTAACCTCTTATCATATATATGGTTTGCAAATATTTTCTGTCAATTTGTAAATGCCTTTGCACTCTGTTGATTGCTTCCTTTGCTATGCAGGAGCTTTTTAGCTTGATCCAATCTCACTTCTCTAGTTTTGCTTTTGTTGCCTGTGCTTCTGGTGTGATGTTCAAGAAAAATCATTGCCCAGACCACTGTCAAGAGGTTTCTACCCTAGTTTTCTTCTAGTAGCTTTATGGTTTCAGGTCTTTCTTATATTTAAAAGTTTTTAGGCCAGGTGCAGTGGTTCATGTCTGTGATCCCAGTACTTTGAGAAGCCGAAGTGGGTGGATCACTTGAGGTCAGGAGTTTGAGACCAACATGGTGAAACCCTGTCTCCACTAAAAATACAAAAATTAGCCAGGCATCGTGGCACACACTTGTAGTGCCAGCTACTCAGTAGGCTGAGGCAGGAGAATCACTTGAACCCGGGAGGCAGAGGTTGAAGTGAGCTGAGATCTTGCTACTGTACTCCAGCCTGGGTGACAGAGTGAGACTCAATCTCAAAAAAAAAAAAAAAAAAAAAAAAGGCCTTAATCTATTTCAAGGTGGTTTTCGTACGTAGCGTGAGACAGGGGTCCAATTTTATTCTTCGCCTGTGGACCTCAGTGCCTAGTTTTTCCAGTACCCTTGACTGAAGAGACTATCCTTTCCTCATTGTGTGTTCTTGGCACCCCTGCTGAGGATCAATTAACTGTAGGTGCATGGTTTTATTTTGGGGCTTTCTATTCTGTTCCATTGGTCTCTGTTTGTTTTTATGCCAGTACCACGCTGTTTAGATTACTGTTATTTAACCTTTTGAGGAACTGCAAGACTGCTTTGCAAATTACTACACCACGAATTCCTCCCAGCAGCATATGAGGATTCCACTTTCTCTGCACCCTCATCAACACTTGTTAGGATTGGATCATAAGAAGTTAGTCTAAAATTATAAAACCCATCTAAACCCACCTTTTGGATGATAGCCATCCTAGTGGGCAGGAAGGGGTGTGTCACTGAGATGATTTGGGTTTGCATTTGCCTGATGGCTAATGATGCCCATGGCTTTTTGAAGCATCAGTTTTCAGATATAATCTAGATATTTTTTTTCCTGCACTGAAATGAAAATCAGCACTTCCAAGAACTTCAAAAAAAAATAAGCCGGCCAGGCACGGTGGGTCATGCCTGTAATCCTGGCACATTGGGAGGCCGAGGCAGGCAGATCACGAGGTCAGGAGTTCAGATCAGCCTGACCAACATGGTGAAACCCCATCTCTACTAAAAAAAAAAAAAAAAAAAAAAATAGCCAAGCTTGGTTGCATGCACCTGTAATCCTGGCTGCTCAGGAGGCTGAGGCAGGAGAATCACTTGAACCTGGGAGACGGAAGTTACAGTGAGCCGAGATCGTGCCACTGCACTCCAACCTGGGTGACAGAGCAAGACTCCATCTCAAAAAAAAAAAGCCATGGGATCCATAAGGTCCCTATAATATCAATAGAAGTTGAAAGTGCCAACAGTAGTTTCAGAGGAGACACTGGAAGATGCAGTCAAGATAAGCTGTGGATGGAATGTGTTTGTGTTCTTGGGCCTCCAGAGAGAAGGGAATCAAGAGTCCCATCAGAGCTCCATTAAGCAGGGAGGGTTCGCCCAAGATTCCATGAACAAGCCCCACTCCCAGCTGCCCCAGTCAGTCCCCGTGTCAATGACTTTATGAGAAATAAAGTCATGACCCAATAAGATATGGAGGAATCTAGGGCAGAGCAAACAGGTGGTCTTGCTGAATTGCCTCAGGGGAAGATCTGGGTTGGAGTTTGGGAGGACTTTGGACCAAGGATCAGATCATAAGAAAGTTAGTCTAAGGTTCTACAACCAAAATCAGGGAGGCTGTAATGAGCTTGTTCAATCTGGAATTTCTGGCATTGCAAACTGGTTGTCAGCACATGTGTGGTCATGGCCACTGTTAAGTAAATGAAATGTTTATGTGCCCACAGTTCCTCACCTGTCCTATCTGCAGGGAATGCAGGGAATCTGTGAGCCACAGCCCCTCACCTGCCTTATCTTCAGGAAAGGAAGCACAGCATGAAGAATGGAGGAGCTCCTGTTCCTGAGGTTTGTGTAACTGGTTCTGTCACAAAAGCTCATAGGAGCCACTGAGTTGAATGACGGAACACTTAGAAGAGATGCTAAGACCTGGTCTCCCTTTAAGAAACTTACATGTTTAACAAGGGGCAAAAAGTGAGGCCTTTTGCCCATCTTTATAACTTATAAGATACTTAATCAGTAAACTTAACTGATTAAGTAAACGAGGTCAGGAGTTCAGATCAGCCTGACCAACATGGTGAAACCCCATCTCTACTAAAAAAATTACTTTTACTTTTTAAAATTACATTTACTTTTTTAAAAATCAAAACTCACCAGCTTAGATGTGACTACCATTGAAATCAAATTGCCACCCGAAGCTTATTCCAGAACAAAAAGGAAACATGGGGGCTAGAAAACCTTGTGTGACTACCATGTAATCAGCAAGCTCTTGACTGTGGGTCATTGTTCAGTATGGAGAGAGAAAGATCAGTCTCCCCATCTAAAACCACCAGGATCCCAGGAGGCTCCTCCCACTCTGAGTAAAGCCCCACCCTTACTCTCAGGCCATGCTGGTTGGTTGGCCCTGACACAATCCCCAAACTGGGGGAAAGTACAGAACTCATGTCTGACCAGTGAGACTCAGATCAGGGACTTTAGCTTGGATTATTAAGAAAGAGAAGCCTTCACTTTCTGCTGGACTTGAACAAAGTACCTGGGGACCATCATGGAAAGGAAGCCTGCCTTCAGGAGTGCCCCACAGACACAAGAGTGCTAAAAGTGATGCCAGAAAAATAAAGGCCTTTGATATCATTTAAGCATCTGCAGACACCCATGCCTAAAAACAATTGCCTCTGGGGTTTTTCATTACATTAACAAATGATCCCCACTTACACACAAGCACACACTCACACTTGGTTTTGGTTGTGTATTGCTTAAATCAGTTTAAGCTGGCATTCTATCACTTGCAAACACAAGTCCCAGTTGACACAGTTTGGAATTGTTTTTATTTTCTACAATCTCCATCCTACCCACCTGCACCCCCTTTGGCACCACAGCTGCTGTTTAATGCAGCCATCTGTGCTTTGACCATACTCTCCTTATGTACTAACAAGGCAAACCACGTCCACGTTTTACTAAACATGCCAACTATCTCTGTCACTAGCTTGCCCAGAGGCCTCCTTCCTCTCACTCTCATGGTTCTTTGTAACGTGCCCCAGGGCACCACCCAGGACCTGCTCAGCTCATCTTCCTGTTCCAACGCTACCTGCATCTTCGACCACAGGAAAATAAACCTGATGCATCCATCAGTTTGGCAGCTCCTTTACAAGGCACCTCCAGTTCACCGATGCTCCACACCTCCTTGCTCTTTTCTATTTCCAATCCACATATGAATTAAGGGGTTTTTAACTACTATTTCAATATGCTCATTAGCAGAGGCAATAACCATCCTAAATGATGCCTTCATTTTCCCCCTACTTGCTAATCTTCAGGGAATAAAGCCAAGCACAGTGGGACTCTTTGCAGCGCCAATCCAGGCCAAAGTTCCCATTATCCCACAGGGGTTTTCTGGTGATATTTGTAAAAATTCACAGCTAAAGAACTTTGCCTAAAACCTCCCACTGGGGATGGCAGATGTATGCAGATGTCCTAAACCCCACTCACTCACTTGTCTTCTTGCAAGTTGCCTCCTCTCCACCTCCCCCGCTGTGACTCGCCACTGCCTGACACTCCAAAACTTTTCAAACAGGCAGAAACATGGACAAGATGAGGTGCCTTGTCACTTACCCTGGGTGGGACTTCATTCCCATGCTGCTCCCCAGGGAGCAAAAAGCTGCCCAGGCTGATGTGTTCCCGACAAGGAAGACTGAGTGCAAAAAGCATCCCTCAATTTTTATTATAATGTGTTTTCAACCTAAAATTATATTTCCCTGGTGTTTAGGCAAGACTGAAGTTATATTTTTCAGGAAATGGGTAGAGACATGCATGTGTATATAGCACAGTGATTTACAGTGTGGTCTCTGGAGTCAGACTGTCCAAGTCTAAATTCCAGGTCAGCCATTTGGAATTATTATTTCACTCACCGTTCTCGTGTCTTTAATAGGTATAATAATAGAAGCCATATTATATAGTCCCGGGGAAGGTCAAAAACGATAATGTATGCAAAGCACTCAGCATAGTGCTGGGTATAAAGCGGGTGCTCAATAAACACTCAGGATTGGGACAATTACCTTCCACCACGACAAAGGAGCTCATTAGTCCAAAGGAGCTTGGAGTTGGAGAAAGCTGGCGAACCTCGCTGCCCCACCAGCAGGCAAGTTTAGTAGTGCTACAATGGGACCCACCAAATGGATTCTCCAAAGAACCCCCGCCTCCCTCCCACAGGTGGTCCTCAGGATCAAAAGACACCCTCTATACATGGGGTGGCCACTTCTAGCACAGCTTGGCTTCAGTGGGAGGGTATCTTTCCCTCGGCAGTGACAGGAACTCCTCACTTCTAGCAACCTGTCTTGTGTTGATCAAAACGTACAAAAGCAGGTCCCAAGAGGAAGTACTGTCTATGGCAGCTGTTCTTAACCAAGGGCAATTTGCTTCCCAGGGAACAATTGACGGTGTCTGGAGACATTTTTTTTTTTTTTGAGATGGAGTTTCACTCTTGTTACCCAGGCTGGAGTGCAATGGCGTGATCTCAACTCAACGCAACCTCCGCCTCCTGGGTTCAAGCAATTCTCCTGCCTCAGCCTCCTGAGTAGCTGGGACTACAGGCACACACCACCACGCCCAGCTAATTTTTGTATTTTTAATACAGACGGGGTTTCACCATGTTGACCAGGATGGTCTCGATCTCTTGACCTCGTGATCCACCCGTCTTGGCCTCCCAAAGTGCTGGAATTACAGGTGTGAGCCATCGTGCCTGGCCTGGAGCCATTTTTAAGTGTACTAACTTGGGGGAAAGGGAAGTTGCTTCTGCATCTTGTGGGTGAAGGCCAGGGCTGCTGCTGGACATCCGAGGATACACAGGACAGTTGCCCAACAACTGACTGTCCAGCTCCAGTGTCAATGGTACTGGTTCTGAGTATCCCTGGTCTACGGTTACATCTTTTGAAGTTTGGTTCTTAGACTACCTGCATCAGAATTAGTTCAGGGCATGGTTAGAGATGCACATTTTGGAAGAGAACCCCCCAATCAACTAAGTTAGACTCTCCAGGGCGTCCTGTTGATTCTCAGGAGGACCAGGGTTTAATAGGATTCCTCCAGGTCTCACCTAGAAGCCAAAGAACTTGAACTGTGCTTTGGGAAGCAGCCTTCATGGGACTTGCCCAGACCATCCTGCTGTCACCTTGACCAACTTGTGAAATCACAGAGGATTAATACCGGAAGCTGCTTTAGGTGCTGACACGTCTCTTCACCAAGTTCAATAAATGTTCACAAGTGAATTTAGGGGTGTAGAGGAGAGGCACTGCAATTGATTTAAAAGCCAGAAGGAATCTGTGAGATCACCCAGTCCAACACCTTCTGTTTGCAGTAGAGGAAACTGACATCATTAAGAAAAAAAAAAAAATCCATGCTTGGTAACATTTCAGCATCAGTTACTATTGTTTCTATTGTTCTTTTTTCCTATCTTAATCAAAAGCATATCAAAAGAGACGTGGAGGGGGAAAAGCTGCATCTAAGGAGGCAGGAAGGTGAGGGATCTGGGAGCTGGACAGTTGAGACTAAAGAACATTCTTTCATCTCTGGGGTGTGAGAGGGAATGGCAAGCTCCCAGCCAGTGAATGACAAGCCAGGGACCCCTTCCTCCATCATCAGAAAGCAGCTGTGACTCCTGCACAGTTCACAGGTCTGAGGGGACTGCAGCTGACAGGGCTGTGAGTTATGAGTGACCAGGAAACTATCATTGGCTGTAGTTTTCTATCCTTCATTTTGAGATGAAAAAGCAAAAGTGTTAACTTTAGATTGTTACAAAAAAGAGCATATATCTTTTATATGTCTTTTACTTAGCAAGACTACCATCCAGGCAAAAAGAACTTATGTTACACATGCACACACACACACACACACACAATTTGCACATACAGAGACCTACACAGACACTGTATATGCACACACAAAAAACACACATGCAAACACACACACAATCCAGGGAAAGACTAACACCTGCTTTTCTCCCCTCCAGGCCTATCTGTCCGAGGTGCTTTTAGAATGGTATCTTTTGTTATTTTGTATTCTTAAAATTTTTTAATTGAGGTAAAATTCACCAAATATAAAATTAATCATCTGATCTTTGACAAACCTGACAAAAACAAGCAGTGGGAAAAAGATTCCCTATTTAATAAATGGTGTTGGGGAAACTGGCTAGCCATATGTAGAAAGCTGAAACTGGGCCCCTTCCTTATACCTTATACAAAAATTAACTCCAAATGGATTACAGATTTAAACATAAGACCTAACATCATAAAAACCCTAGAAAAAAACCTAGGCAATACCATTCAGGACATAGGCATAGGCAAGGACTTTATTACTAAAACACCAAAACAATGGCAACAAAAGCCAAAATACACAAATCTAATTATACTTAAGAGCTTCTGCACAGCAAAAGAAACTATCATAACTATCATTAGAGTGAACCAGCAACAAACAGAATGGGAAAAATTTTTTGTAATCTACCCATCTGACAAAGGGCTAATATCCAGAATCTACAAAAAACTTAAACAAATTTGCAAGAAAAAAACAAACAACCCCAACAAAAAATGAGCAAAGGATATGAACAGATACTTCTCAAAAGAAGACATGCAGCCAACAAACATATGAAAAAAAGCTCATCATCACTGGTCATTAGACAAATGCAAATCAAACCCACATTGAGATATCACCTCACGCCGGTTAGAATGGTGATCATTAAAAAATCTGCAGACAACAGATGCTGGAGAAGATGTGGAGAAATAGGAACACTTTTACACTGTTAGTGGAAGTTTACATTAGTTCAACCATTGTGGAAAACAGTGTGGTGATTCCTCAAGGATCTAATACTAGAAATACCATTTGACCCAGCAATCCCATTACTGTGTATATACCCAAAGGAATATAAATCATTCTATTATAAAGACACATGCACATGTATGTTCATTGCAGCACTGTTTACAATAGCAAAGACTTGGAACAAACCTAAATGCCCATCAGTGATAGACTGGATAAAATGTGGCACATATACACCATGGAATACTATGCAACCATAAAAAAGGATGAGTTCATGTCCTTGCAGGGACATGGATGAAGCTGGAAACCATCATTCTCAGCAAACTGACACAAGAACAGAAAACCAAGCACCGCATGTTCTCATTCATAAGTGGGTGCTGAACAATGAGAACACATGAATACAGGGAGGGGAGCAGCACACACCAGGGCCTGTTGTGGGGTGGGAGGCTAGGGGAGGGATAACAAGGGGTGGGGGGATTGGGGAGGGATAACATTAGGAGAAACACCTAATGTAGATGATGGGGAGGATGGATGCAGCAAACCACCATGGCATGTGTATACCCATGTAACAATCCTGTACAAGCTGTGCATGTACCCCAGAACTTAAAGTATTTAAAAAATGTTTTAGAATGGTATCTTAAAAGCAACCCATTAGGCTTGCTAGGAAAGGAAATCACAGTGTCTACCCTCAAGGATTTAAAATCTGGGAAGACAGGAAGGCAGCCTTTTTCATCTGGCTTTGTCCATATGTTTAAGGAATACATGAGAATGCCATACATGCCCCATAAATATATGGACAACACCACATGAAGTAGAGTTGGATCAGCTGTTACCTGGGTTGGGTGTGTACACGCAAAGACTATGCTTTATTTCTGTTCACCCCTCTCTGCCTTCCTGACCCAGGTCTGGACTTCAAGGGAGTCCCAGAGCTCCCCACCCAAGGCCACAGTAAGGAGCTACTAACAGGCTGTCAACCTCAATCAAGAGGGATTCCCTCATCCTGTGCCCTCCTCTCCTCCACACAGATGCCCCAAATTCCTTCAACAAGGATGACCCTCCTTGCAAGCTACGACTAGAGCCAGAATTAGACTGTAGTCATTCCTGAGGAAGGGAAGCTTTAGACTGTAATTTGCACCCCTTAAGGGAAAGAAAGCACATTTTACTCCACATGAATGCTCTGCAAAAATGGAACTGGTTGATGGAGGAGGCGGAGTCACCTCCCTGTTGCTGGAGGGACCCCCACTCCATCAGATAGACTGTGTGCCAGGAAGTGCTATGGTGGAGTGTTCACAGGGTGCTGGAGCAGCAACTGGAGAACTGCGGGCTTTAGAGTCAAACAGAACCTGGTGCAAACTTTATTGCTGTGCAAAATTAATAGTTGTACCAAATTATGCACATTATTTAAATTCACTAAAGCAAATGCTGCTTTCTTGGTTTCTTGGCCTTTGCAGCACCCATTTCCTATTCTCCAGGTAACAGAACCATGACTTTCCTTTCAGCTAAATATACCTACCTTCCCCACCCCCACTCTAGAGGTGGGCATGCAGTCCACAGGGTCAATTGGCATGTTCCATCCCCCAACCACAGCAGCTGAATCAGCATGGCCCATGATTCACATTAGACCAAAGGGACTCAGTCCTTGGATTTGAGTTGAGAGCCCCAAGAAGAAAAAGATCTCTATCTTACGGTGCTTCAGACTGAGAAGATACAAACCTGAAGCTGTAGTTCTTGGAACTACAGCACCAAGAAAGTTCAACAACACAGCAAAAAACAGAACCAAGGGAATAAAGTTGAGTCTCGATGACATCATTGAGACCTAGATCCAGCTGTGCCTGAAGCCCTAGAATTTCTACTTACATAAATTCCTCTTTATTTACCTAAGCCCTGACCTGAATTCTTTTTTTTTTTCATTTTTTAAATTTCAGTTTTTAATTGCTACATAATAGATATGCATATTTTAGGGTACTTGTGATAATTTAATACAGTCATATAATTTGTAAAGATCGAATCAGTGTAATTGGGACATTCATCACCTTAAATATTTGTCTCTGCTTTATGCTAGAATGTTCAAATTATTCTCTTCTAGCTATTTTGAAATATATAATAGATTATTATAAACTATAGTCATCTACTAATCTATCAAAGACTAAGGACTGAATTCTTAGAATTTGCAACCCTAAGTCTCAAATAATACACTCTTTAAGTCTCCATTTCTCCATAGTAAATGAAGATAATATTGGTACCTACCTTGTAGAGTTATGGTAAGCTTAACCAAGATAGAATGACAAGCATAACCTATTGCTTCTAATGCCAGTTTCTCTCAAGGTAAGGTAAGCTACAGAGCCAGATTTTACAAATAATTGATATTAGATGTGGCAGAAACGATCCCACTCGCCAGATATCCCATATGATACACTCCATTCTGCAGCCTCTTGCATTTAAGTAAGGCTATGTGACCAGCCTTGGGGAATGGGCTGTGCCAACATTGAAGCCTGAATCTCCACCCTCCATTTCTCTCACCTTTTGCCACAGTGACCCAGGAGCCTCAGGAAGAAATGGTGGCATGAGATCAAAGCGGCCAGAATCGCTGAGTAACTGCACGGAGGGCAGCGGCCCTGGAGAGCTGCTAGACTTTCATCTGCTGGGTGAATCCACTGAGATTTGGAGGTTATTAGTTACCATAGCACTGTCTATCTGTAGGGATTAATAGAGATGTTTTCCTAAGAAAGGCTCCGCAGCTGGGCAGATGAACACAGTGAGTATCTGATCCTCCACAAAGGGAAACTTATGCAAAGAGGTGGAGGCTCCTCCCCCTAAGATAAACTTCACCCATACCTAATTTTTCAGAGGGGTTGCCTGTCCCATCTCCCAAGGCTCTGCCTCAAATTGTGACATGCTAGGGCAGGCCAGGCTCAGATATTGACCAGAGAGAACCCACGACTGGGAGGAAGGACCCGGGTTGGCAATGCTTTGCCAATGCTCTTAGAGTTCAAAGGCTTAGTCCTCACCCCAGTCTGAAAACCCTCGAAGATCTGGCTCCCGCCGACCCTGTGCTGCGTTTCCTGCCCAGCTCCCTCTGTCACCACGACCCCAACCCACTGACCTCCCAGCAACTCCTGGGACATGCCGGTTTCATGACCTCCTCAGGACTCGTGCACACGCCATTCCCTCTGTTTAATGTGCCCCTCACATGAAACTCATTTTCTGTTTTCAAGTCTCATCTTTGATGGTCTGTCCTTAGAGGGGCCTTTGAGATCACTCTGTTGAAAGCAAGCCCCCTCAATATTGTCCCTCGAAGCTTCCTACTTGACTTCTCCCCCCCTCCTCTTCCCCCATGCCCTCTTCTTCCTCTTCCCCTTCTTTCTTCTTCTCTTCCTTCTCCCTCTCTCCCATTATTAACCTAGCTAACATTGATTGATTGATTCCTACAAGTTGGGTGGAACTCTAAGCTTTCTACATGGATTACCTCATTGAATCTATTAACAACTCAATTGTCTGATTGATATGTCCTGATCAGGATTCTTGATTCCACACAACAGAAACCAATACTGTTTATGCAGAGAGTACATTTATTGGAAGGCTGTTGAAGAGCTTGCAAAATCAGTGAAACATCTGAAACCAGTTAAGACTGGATGTCCAGAATTCCAGCCCAGGTCAATCCATAGGCAGGGCCTGGCAATGAGCAAATGCCACTGCTGGACATGGGTCACTGTTGTCACTGCTACCTCTGTGCCTAGAAACACTCACTGCTGCCTGCATCAACTCTGTCATTGCACCTTTGAGGCGCTTACTTTCTCAAATCAGAGTCTTCGGTGGAAGCATTCAATTGCTTCAGCTAAGGCCAAAGGCCCTTCCTAGTCTGCCATGGGACCAAGACGTCATCTAAAAGGAGGGCTGCGACTGAAATGAGTATATTGGGGATAGACAGAATGTTCAAGTCACAATTTTAAAAAATCTTTGCCAGTACCAACACCATCCCCACTAAAGAAATGTGGAACAAGTACTTAAAGACTGTCCCTTTGAAGAGGAGCCAAATTCTCAGGTGGGGCACCTGACTTGGGCACTGTACTTCCTGATCGCATTCTGCTGATGTTTCCCAGAGGGAGAGAAGTTTCCCAGAGGGACGTCTGCAGCCTGCACTCTCATGGACTTGTAGTTTCTGACAGCAGAGCCACATGATTGCCACACAGTGTGGTCTGGAAACCAGTAGCAGCATCAACGGGAAGCTTGCTAGACATTCTGAGTCTCAGGCCCTGCTGCAGCCCTCCCCGATCAGAATCTGCATTTTCACAAGATCCCCAGTCACTGATGGGCCCACGAAAGTTTGAGATGTATAGTTCTAGTGCTGTGGTTCTCCCCCTCATCCACACACTGAAATCACATGGGCAATTTTCACAAAGCATTGAGGCCCACCCCACTCCCAGAAATTCTGTTGTGATTGTTCCAAGGTGTGGCCTGGGCATCAAAATTTTGAAAAGCTCCCCAGAAACCCTGATGAGAAGCCAAGGTCAAGGACTATCTAGAAGGAGATGATCAAATCCAAACCGGGATAGCCTTGGAATGAAAACCATTCTTATGAAAACCCTTGTCAACACAGGGCATCATTTCTCAACATGTTCCCTCTGAAAGGGTCACAGAACACCACCACTCACTCAAGGTCCATTCCCAGAGAAGTCACTTTGTAAACTAAAGGGCGCTGATTGGCCATTGTCTCTCTGAGCTGCTTACTCTAGCCTTAGTAATTTAATTTTTTCCTACAAGCATTCAAGTTCAATAAAGCAGCAAAAGGAACTTCAGAGGCCATAGGGGTTAGCCCTCTCATTTTACAGATAAGGAAACAGGAAAGGAGAGAGGAGCTGATTTTTCAAGCGTAATCAAGGAGCTGACCTCCAACATTTAGACCACACACAGCCTCTCAAGCAAAGACTGTTCACGAGGAAAAGATGCTGGACAAGCGCGTGGTCAAAAGTCCATTGCCAAAATGTTTATTATTAATAATGAGGTTAGGCTTCAAAGCCTATCCAGCAGTGCCGGTGGCTCCCATGAAAGCCATTTTTCCAATTTGTTCACATCTAATTATGGGTAGGTATAGTAATTGGAAACAGGCTATCTCCAACAGGCAGGGCTTCAGGAAATGGAAACCTCTAATACAATTCTGCCTGGGTAGAGTCAGCATGCACCATTGCATGCAGCTGGAAGGAGGAAAAGAAAGCCCATTCCAGGATGGGAAAAACAGGCTGAAAAGATAAGATCGCCGAGGTCTACGGAAGTCATGCCCCACACCTCCCTGGATAGCTGAACACTGGGCTCCAGGTCCCCTCTGTCACATGCCAGTGCTCCACGGGCCGTTACTACAATGGTTATTAGGCAAGACCCCCATGGTTGTGGTCTTGAAGTGACCTCATTGAGTAGGTACTGGGTACTAGGTACCAGGTACTGCACTAAGTATGGTCTTTACATTATCCTAGTTAATCCTCAAAATCTTTCTGTGAGGTAGGTACTCTCTTTTGACAGAGGAGGAAACTAAGGCTAAAAGAGGTTTAAGTTACTTGCCTGTAGTCCCACAGTTAGGGGTGGAGCCAGGATTGGGGTCCAAGTCCATCTGGGCACAGAGCTCTCCCCTCCACCATGCTACTCTCTCTACCTCTTCCCACTGCAACAGCCTTGATTCCTAATTGAGAACAGCCTGATCCCGGAAGGTGGAGGTCAGCAGAAGCACCAGGCTCTATTAGAGCAGAAGGGCAGGTGCCAGCCGAGGAAGGTGGACATGGAAGGAAGGAAACGGCACACACAGAACGAACAGATGCCCCTCTCGACTGCTCAGGGAGTGCCAACAACATGAGTTCAGCTGACCCGGGAGCTGTGAGTCCAGGCATCTGCTGCAGTGTGTGTCACCTGTGATGGGAGCCTGCGTCCACCATCACTATTTGCATGATCTGGCCTTGGAGCAGCAGAGATTCCACCACCACTTGCAGCTGGGCATGAGCTGAGCGGGTCTCCAGCAGATACCACTTAACAAGTTCATGGCTCAGTGGTTCCCGAGATGGATGACTCCAAGCCCCGTAACCTGGTGCCAGATTCTCTGAAAAGTCAGCTGCAGGTGGCGTATTATGGCTGCCATCAGCCTTGTAAACGGGACCTGATGTGTAAATCATCATTTTCTCATCTGGTGCCCATCAGCTAAAGGACTGACTTCACAATATCTCTCCTTTCTTCCTTTTCACTGCTTCTTCACCTATGCATTTTTATTCTAGACAAATTTTCTCATCAGTTCAAAACTCCACACCCCCTTTGACCTGTTTTCAAACCCAACCTCACATGTTCTGCCCTCTGTCACATAAAACCATCAACCAAGACTGACAATACTCTTTCTTGTCTAATCAAGGTGGTGAAGGTTACATCAGCCAATTCAGGTCCACCTGCCCTTTCCCCTGAAGTAGCCCAGAAGGCTTATGCCCAGGTTCAGTGGGAGCAGGGAGAAGAAAGGGCCATTTGGGCTGTGATAGCATACACCCATGCGGGTCACCACCGAGCCACCCCCAGTCCTACCTGTGAGGTCCTTTTTGGCCTCATGGCCCCTATGGAATCATCTGTTGTGCCTTTTTCATGTAGATGATGGATACACGAGGCTGTCAGGGCATGCTTTATCAGGACCCGTGAGGAAGCCATTTCCTCTCTGAGTTCCTATTGCCTCCCTGGAAAACAGACCCTGCTCTGCCCTCAGCTCCCTCAGATACACGTGGCAACATTGCTACCTGCCCAGGGCTCAGCCCAGAGGACAGGAAGCCAAGCCCCTCCTGGGGTCTCTCCGTGTCTACGCCTTCCCTGCCCCTATCCAACTCACACTCCTGCCCGCAACCCTGAGAATCTTTTTTCTGGCTAGTGATAAGGATGGAAGGAGGGCCTTGCTCTCATGCATCTCATGTCCTTCAAAATGATTTTTTGCAGACAGGAGTGCTTTCTGCCTGCTTGAGGGTCTGGGCTACTGAAACTCAAAGGCCGCAAGAATGTTCATTTTTCATCTCTTTTCTGCCATCACAGGGAGGGGTAGGGAGGAAGACAGGATTCTCCCCCATGAATGGAAGGAAGAGCTCTATAAGGGAAAAAGAAATAGCAATAATTTCAACAATCAGATCACGTTTTAAAAATATGATCCTGCCACAGGTTAAGAGGCTGGGTCTCAGAGACGTGAGGTGTCCTGCCCAAAGACACAGAGCAAATGCTTGTAGAAAAATTTGAGCCAGAAATTTACCCTCAGGAATATGAGCTATGGGAGAGTAATTTGTTTGGTGAGTTCAGCTGTGAGTGAGAATCATCTAACCTCATGCGGGAAATCCAGCTTTAAGGAGAGCCTCAGGAAACTGGGAAGCAACAATTCTAAACTCTTTGGAAACCACATTGCAGTTGAAGATGCTAAGCCTAGAGAGCGTCTGCTCTCTGTTAGTTATAATTGATAGTCCGCCTACTTCCAACGAAATTGAGGCCACTCCTCACAAGTTCATGCCATCAAGACTAGAACAGATGCCCAGCTCAGGTTTCCTCCTTCCAGAAACCAGCCTGTTGTCTACCCTCCACCCTATCCACTCTGTCAAGGGAAATGTTTTATCCATTGTTTTCATCATTTGTAGCCAATTCATTCGTGCTTCAGAAGTTATTCAGGAAGCCAATATGGTTGAGAGAGAGAAATCAAAGAGGAGCCCGTGCCCAGGTGTGACTGCATGAGCAAGCAGCGATGTAAATCAGGGGTCTCCAACAACCGGGCTGCAGACCAGTACCAGTCCATAGCCTGTTAGGAACCAGGCCGCATGGCAGAAGGTGAGCAGCCAGAGAGCATTACCTCCTGAGCTCTGTCTCCTGTCGGATCAGTGGGGCATTAGATTCTCATAGGAGCACAAACCCTATTGTGAGCTGTGCATGCCAGGGATGTAGGCTGCACGTTCCTTATGAGAATCTAACTAATACCCTATCATCGGAGGTCAACAGTTTCATCCTGAAAGTATTCCCACCCTACCCCCGTCCATGGAAAAATTATCTTACATGAAACTGGTTCCCGGTGCCAAAAAGGTTGGGGACCACTAAGGTAAAAAAACACAGGGTCAACACTGGTCTAGGCTGTGTGTATGTGTTTAGAACCAATAAGCCAATCAGAGAGGAACTGACGATACCAACCAATCTGACCGGGAGCTACGCTATTAGCCTAGGAAAGTACGGGACGGTACTGTAAATTTGATCTTTGTCAACAACTGAAGACTGGAGATATGCTTAAGAATGTCCTCTAAGGCCTGACCCTCAGAAAATTCACATTTTTATGGAAATATAGGCCAAAAACTAAGGAAAAAAAATGAAAAAATATAATTACATGTGAAAGATGGCACTGAAGAAGCCAACGAGAGGCTGAGCTGGAACAGGGGTTGGCAAACTCTTTTCCTACAAAGGGCCAGATTGTAAAGATCTTAGGCTTTGTGTGCCTTGTGGTCTCTGTGGCAACTACTCAGCTCTGCCAAGGTAACCCTAGAGCAGCAGCCAAGTCCACAGGTAAGGGAATGGGCGTGGCCGTGTCCCAGTGAACTTCGTTTACGAGCTCAGGTTGTGGTCTGATTTGGCCCTGTAGTTTGCAGACCCCGGAGCTACAGTAAAATGTGTGCAGGGTGAAATGGGGGCAGAGACCTATGTTACATCGATGGTCACAGAGGAGGTCCCCGAGGAGGTGATGTGTCAGTTGAGACCTGAAACGTGAGGAGGTGCAGCCATGGGGACAGAGAGCCCCTGGTAGGGATGAGCTTAGCTGAGTGGAGCATGTGGTGGCAGAACAGAGGTCAAGGATTGGCAAGGGAAGGGGTGGCAGGCTGTGGGCATGGCTTGTAGGCTCTGTAAGAAGTTGGAATTTTCTTCCAAGTGCAACAGAAAGCTATGGACAGTTGCACGTAGGGAGTCGGCAGAATTTGAATAACTTTCATCTTAAAAATCTCACCCCCTTGAAGGTGCTTTGTAAAATACAGACTACCTGGGAGACAAGGACAGCGGTGGCAGCAGGGGTGGTGGCCAGAAGCAGGGCCTTTGAGACGTAGTAAGAATCAAGCTGCAGCTCGATTTCACCTGAGCAGGTGGGCAGGGCTGGGGATGCATCATTGCTGAGTGAGGAAGATTCCGATGCCTCGGAGGATGGAGCAGGTCACAGAAAGAGTGGGCTGGACCCCGTCGCTCAAACCATCTGTGGCTGTTCATTGTGTCAGTCAATCTTAATTGAGCACCACTGTGTACCCAGCATGAAGCCTCCTTTTAAGGCCACACGTGTATGGAGTCGGACAGGTAAATGAGGTCCACAGTGCTGTGCCTTTCCACCCCCAAGTTCTCGTCTCAGGCTTCCAGACATCAAAGATTCAGGACAGCGGCAAGGACAGAAGTGGGGGCTGCAGACACAGCAGTGACTGCCCAGCACTGGCCAAGCTGGTGAAGAAGCTAGAAAGTTTTTAAAAGTTTAAACTTTCTATAAAGTAGAAGGGTCACCTCTGTGACCTTTAAGTAAAAGCTGGGCCAGATGAAGTTATTTAAATGTAAGCCTGCCAGAGCAAAAGGTGAGGTTCTCTGCTTGGTTTTTGCTGTTTTTCTAAAAGAAATGGCTCAAAGGAGGCAGGAACGGCATAAAGAGGCATGGATCCAGGACTGTGCTGCCACAGGGGATGCCCAGGGTGGGCTCTGGGTGAATCACGTGCCCCCAAAGGCCTTGGTGGACCTGTCTGTAAACTTGGAGTTGGAGCAGACGCTCTGCAAGCCTTTCTCTCTCACCCTGACACCTGGCAGCATGCCTGTGCAGTAAATTCCCTTTGCTGGGGGATGTCATTCACCACAGATGTGGCCCAAAGGATCTGTGGCCCTTGTAAATTGTGACCACCTGCCCTCTGTCTGGCAGCCATAAGTCACAGCACAGAGAGCTGAACAGCCTTTCCTGCTCAAACTCAGGGCCTCCTTGCTGGCAAGCAGAGCTGCTTCTGTCCACTGGCAGAGTCGTCTGGCACACAGTGATAAGCATCCAGTGCCCCAAGGGTGCAATGAGATCCAGTGACCCTCCTTCATCAGCATGTCTGACCCCTGGAGACATGGACTGAGTCATTTCTGATCTCCTCCCTCTTTTCCACCAGCCCCGCCTTTGACCCTCTCTACAGACTCTTCCCATGAGGTGTTTCCATTTATGCGTATGTTGAGTACATTTATTCAGCAGGCATTTATTAAACACCTACTATGTACCTGATGTGGAACTAAGGGCTGGGGATACCAGACAGACAAGACAGATACCTGTGCCCAGAAAGAGACTGCAATCTGATAAGGAAACAGGCCTCGCAATTTATTCAAAATGACAACGCGGAGTAAGTGCCATGAGGAAGTTAAAATCGGACAGAGGTGAAAGAGAAGCACAGGCGGACCTGGTTTTGATCCAAGCAGGGTCAGAGAAGAAAAGGCCAGGGAAGGCCTCTCTGGGGGACTGGCGCGTCGAGTGATTAGCAGGAGGACAGGTGAAGCATGAGGTGCGGTCAGAGCACAAGCCCAGGCAGCAGGGGAGAAGGAGCCGGCACACGCTGGGCCTGGCAGCCACGTGAATGGTTTTGAATTTCATTCTAGGTACAAAGTTTCAATGTCAAATGACATTTATTACAGGTTTGATTAGACTCCTAGGGCTGCCATAACAAAGTGGCACAAACTGGGCTCTTAAAACAACAGAAATGTATTTACCCACAGCCCTGGAAGGTGATCGTGTGAAATTTAGGTGTCGGCAGGGCTGCGCCCTCTCTGAAAGCTCCAGGGAAAAAAAAAAAACCCTCTTGCCTCTTCCTTCTAGCAGCTGCCCACAATCCCTGGCTTGATTTGGATTAGAGCAGCATGATATGGTTTGGAGGTCTGTCCCCTCCAAATCACATGCTGAAAAGTGATCCCTCGTGGTGGAGGTGGTGCCTGGTGGGAAGTGGTTGGGTCCTGAGTGGGTCCTGAGGATGCACCCCTCATGAACGGTTCAGCAACCTCCCCTTGGTGAGAAGTGAGTTCTTGCTCAGTGAGTTCATGCAGGATTTAGAACCTCTTCAATTCTCTCTCTCTCTTCTCTGTCTCTCTCTTGCTCCCTCTCTCACCAAGTGACCTGCCTGCCCTCCCTTCACCTTCTGCCACGATTGGAAGCTGCCTGAGGCCCCTCACCAGGAGCAGATGCCAGCCCTCAGGTTCCTGTACCTTCTGCGGAACTGTGAGTCAATCAAACCTCCTTTCGCTATAAATCACTCAGTTTTATGGGTTCCTTTACAGTCGTGCAAATATACTAATACATCACTCCAATCTCTGCCTGTCTTTGGGTGTCCTCTCCTCATCTTTTAAGAACATACGTCATTGGATTTAAGGCCACCCTCATCCAGGATGACCTCAACTTACAGCCGCAAGGACTCTTATTTCCAAATAAGGTCACATCCTGATGTTCTGGGAAGACATGAATTTGCAGAGGCTGGGAATCCCTATTCAATCTACTGTAAGGTTTTAGGCAGGCGATGGGTATAATGAGATGAGTGTTTCAAAAACAGAGTTCTGGCTCGAGTATGAGGAATGCATTCTAGAAGGAAGGGAGGAAGCAGGAGTGAGCCGGGACACTTGGGGGACGATGGGGGCCAGGCTGGGCTGGGGAAGGTGGAGAGAAGGATAGATTTGGAATCTGCTTTGGAGGTTGAGGGTACATGATGGGCCCTGGACAGATGTGAAGGATAAAGGAGAGGGGTAAAGATCGTCACCCAGTTACTGGGACACCATACATACTTTGAGAGCATGAGACAAGCCTCTTCTTCCCCCAGCACAGACGAGTTGCTCCCAAAGCACCTGCACAGTGATGAGTGGCTCAGGGCAAACATTTCCAGTGCCAGAGCAGGTATCTGAGAAGTGGAGCACATGGCCTCTTTCTCCACTTTGCAGCCGACACCTCCAGGCTCTGTCTCGGCCTTGGACAGGGGCTCCCACCCAGCCAGAGAGGAAGAAGCTGACCTGTCCTACCAGGTCCTCTCCCAGGTCTCCTTCCTCTATTTTCAGGGCACCTCCAGGGACCTCTGGCTGGCTGGTGGGTGAACTATTATTTTTGCCATTTCCATGGCAGCCTGCCCACCTCAGACCACAGGACCTTCCGGGGAGAAGCCCAAGTTTACGTCTAACTTCACTGGAGCAGAGCTGATATGTGGTAAGTCACTCATCAATAGGGGCTGAACAGAAGCGAGAGGGAGGAGAACACTGGATCCTCAGACCTCTTAAGGATCCTGACAAGAGAGACTCCAAGGTCAAAATATGGGCAACAGAAGGAGGCAGTGGGAGGAAATTGAAGTGCAGACATCAAAGAAATTCTGTCCCTGATGAAGGCTTCTTTGAGGCTTTGACAAAGAAGAACACCTGTTCTTTGCTCCTTGCCTGCTCTTTGACAATTAGTCTTGAAGCAGTTTTGTGACCTTAAGAGGGGCTTGTGACCACCAGAAAGTGGAAAGCAGTGGTTTCTGAGAAGTGGCCCAGGGAAAAGAGGAAAGCCCAAAGGCACATACACATGTGTGCACATGCGTGTGCGCACTCACACACACACACACACACACACACACACACACACACACCCGCAGCTCAGCAGGCCGCCTTGTCATCCGTGCTCCAAGAACTCTGGCACTAGAAAAAGTCAAACCTTTCATCTGACCAGTTTTCTCTTAAAGCCATTTCCATGATGACAATGATAGGACTCAATTATATTTTTTATTTCAGTCACTCCTGATACATAACAAATGTGGAGAAATAAAAATATCCAAAAAAACCCACAAAGCATACCAAATAAAACCTCAAACCTGAATCTCCTCAAGCCTCCTGCTTCAAGTTCTAGGTTATAGGAAATACCAGGGACAGAGGAACAGGCTAAACAGGACCCCAGGGATACAAACAGCAAACGTGAGATATGGACACCATGGAGGAGATGACCAGATTTTGTAAACCACTGCACTGCAAGCAAAGAGAAAGGGAGAGAAACTACAGCTCAAATGAAACTTTAAAGACTTACTTGCATGCGATGTGTAGATCTTATTTGGATCTTCAGTTGAACAAACCAAATGGTAAAAAAAAAAATAATTGAGGCAATTGATCATTGAACGCTGACTGGCATTACTGTTGATGTTTTTAGGTGTGATCATGGGAATATGATCATATTAAAAAAAAAGAGTCATTATCCTTTAGAGCTGCCTGCTGAAATACTTATGGGTGAAATGAGATGATGTCAGAGATTTACTATGAAATAATCCAGTGGTGGGAGTGCAGAGGGAACAACAGAACAAAATTGGCCCTGAGCTGGTGACTGCGGAAGACGGATACTGGGAGCGTGGGATTTTGTTGTTCTCTCCACTGTTGTACATGTTTGGAATTTTCCATGACCAATAGGAATTAAAAAAAAAAAAACTCTACCCAGCAGACTCCAGATCCACTACTGACTGACTGGAGCCCTCCCAACCATTCCTGGCTTCCCTGAGCCTCGATACCCCCAGGGCTAGGGGCTGCTGCCTTGCAGGAAGTCGTGTGTAGCAAGAGCTTCGTCCGTGTTCATTATTTCTGTTATTCGGTTATTAGTGTTTACTCTCTGCTTCTCTTGGGACAGTCTCAAAGGAGCATCAAATGAATGGATTATCCTCCAAGAGGACACAGGTATTTTTTACTTCCTCCAGGAAACTTGCTTGATACCTGACTCGGCTGAAGGGGGCGTCTTCCCGGGATCACCCTGACACTCTGACACTCTGTGGGGACTTCCCCCATTATGCTCTGAGCTGTCCTCAGCACCTAGCATGCCATAAGCACTCAGTAAGTACTATTTGACCAACCAAATGAATAAACTCTGGATTCCTGGCTTCTCAAGGTCCCACTTTGCTGAAAGAACTCCAAAAGATACGATGCAGAAATCTGCCTTCTGGGCATTACTCTGTCTCTGCTCTGCTGTGTGACCCTGAGCAAGAATCTCAACCTCTCTGAGCCTCTCCTCTTAAGTCACACTTCCTGATGGTCACAGTGTGATAGGGAATGAATGGAAATCTAACCTTTGCCCATTGCCTCCCAGTTTTAGGCGAACCTGCCTTTGTAACACAACATTGCTTGGGGGTGAGGCCTGTACTGAAGGGAACTGCCCAAACGCCCAGCCCAAAGCATCTCTCATGGCCTCAGCTTGAAAGGTCCTGCTACATCCCACCCACCCCCCTCCCCTCTCTGCTAAATTCCCTCATGGCCCACACAGACTCTACACAAACTCCTTGGGCTCTCAATGGCTTTCATCACTGAGGCTCTCATTGTGGTGAAAATCATCCACTGATGACCTTCAGGAACAAATAGGTTAACATTTCAGACAAGCCTGTAACACAACGAACCCAATGAGAGATCCTTTCAGACAGGGGAATTGGCTGCTGGAAACCAGCAAGTAAGCAACGTTCTCTGGCTGCCAGAACTGCAGCTTTACCAGCTGGGAGAAAAAAAGACAGCCTGCCAAAGTGATTTAACCAATGGTCCAGCATGTCTATAACCCATGTGAGTATGGCTGAAAACCCACACAAGAACTTTGGGCAGCTCCATACCCAGGTGAGCAATATTCAGAGATGCTGGCGGTGACAATCACACCAACTGCAACCTCTGCAGAGTATGACACCTGCACCAGCAGCTGCAGAGACCTGCATGGATCCTGAGGGGCACACAGGCCCCAGCAGCTCTGGGTCCTCGGCCCGGGATACAGAGGAAAGGCCCAGCCCGAGGCTGTGGCTGAACAGTGTCTGGCCAGAAGGGCGCAGCTGTTGGGGTGATTTGATGGCCGGTCCCCCTGGATCCTCCAGAGAGCTTGGCAGGCGATACCACAGCTAAAGGCTGGAGTGGAACGAGGAAAACATTTCACCTCTGTTCCCTGGCCCAGAACAGCCTAGAGGAGAGGGCTTTGGGAGCCAGGAGCAGAGCCAGCTTCCTGGATTGGTTTCTAGAACACTGGCAGCCCAGGCGGCGACCGGGCCAAACCCTTCTTTAATGTGGCTCTTCTGTGCCTGTCTGAATCCTTCCCCAAGCTTCCAAGACCAGTTCACTGCCCTCTCCTTCCTCTTCCTCTCCTTCCTCCACAGCCAGCATCCCAGCCTCCCAGCCCTGTTCTGATCCCATTTTGCACACCAGCTGAGCCTTCTCACCCACTCACTGTTCCTGGGGCTCTTCTTCCACTCTGCATAGCAGCTGCCAGGGCCAATGCGCAGCACGCACACAGGTGCAGTGGATTTGAGGAGCACCTACTCAGTGCAGGGTCCAGTGAGGCCCTAAGAAAATAGGGAGTAAAAGAAATAGGCAAAGACAAGCTCTCTTCCCCCTGCAAACTCTCCCTCCAGGCAGGAGGCCATAGGAACCGGAGGCTCCTGGGCAGGCAGGCCCAGCTGCAGAGCAGTCCCACAACCCAGGGCTCATGCTGGCAAACATGGGGCCAGAGCTGGGTTGGGAGATACCCATGGAAATGCCACCCCACTGGAGCAGCAGAGGGGAGCAGGGAGCTCAGGGGGTGCAAGGCAAGAGATTCCAGGTACACGGTGCTTCTGAGACCCTGAGATGCCCCAAACCTCTTCCATTCTCAGCTGTCTTCCGTGCTAGAGCCCCAAACTCCAGGCTGCAATGCAAGGTGCTGACGCCCTCTAGTGGACGAAATGGCAGGTGCACTCACCTCGCTCCACCTGAAGCCCCCAGTCAGGCGCCAGCCCAGGGCGAGACTGTGCAGTGCAGGACACTCGCTTTCAGCCCCAAAGTCCCCAGCATTTCCCCCCTCTTCCCACAGATCTCAGACACAAAGACACACATTCTCCCTCCCACTCTTCCCCAGTTTGCTTTGCCAATCTTATGTCTACCAAATGTGTGAAATTTACACTGTAAATGAATAATGAGGGATAATATGGTAGTCTTTTTAGGTGCAGCTGGCACAGTCTCTGTTAGGAGGGAAGTTCCAATACAGCGATTTGGGCATTAAAAAGGTGTTTCTGGGCAGCTCACGAGGCACTGCTTTCCCCTGAGAGGAAATAGGCCTCTATACTATATGACTTGAAATCAGGAGCATTCCACTTTTCAAAGGTCAAGGCATCATGAGTGGACCCTAAAGGGGAGTGAGAGGGATCCTGAGCTCACTGCCTAAGCAACATCTGGGAGGACCAAGTGGGCTTGGAGCCCCCTAGCCACAGCAATGGAGAGCGGAGGAGAAAAACAATGACCCCCCGAACTGCCCTCACTCTGCAGCCACTGCAAGCAACCCTAGGTGCTCCCAAGACAGCAGACGGCATATGGCAAGATAAGCCCCTCCAGTCCCATTGGCACCTATCGCTCCAACAGCATCAAATCCCTATGCCTGTCAGAGAGGCCACATCTCCATACCCCAGGAAATGCTTCTGAGAGACACAACAGTGAGCCAAGCACGGTTCCTGCCCTGGACGAGTTGGGAGGCCATTCATCGAACGTCAGATCCAACTGCCATCTCACACGGGCCCTCCTGTGCTGCGCTGCGCTAGAGCTGTCAAACACATCCCACTTTACCTCCCAGACTGCACACGGCCTCAGAACCCCTCCCTCACTGTGTTCTGGAGGTGGCCATCTTCTACCTCACCCCAAGCCACTGGAGTTTACTGTGACGGTGCACCCCATCCCTGTATGGTGGAGAAGGCCTGCTCACCAGTCTCCAGAATGCCCAAATCCACCCACTTTTCTGCATCCCCACCCAAGCTACCAGCATCTCTTTCTGGACTATGGTTTCCTTTCTTCCCCTTCCACTTGGGGCACTGTATATAGATCAGCAGGAAAAAAAGAAAGCTCTTTACAAAGCTTGAGTCTTCACTATTTCACTTCAGCAGCTTCCCCACCTGGCCCTGTGGCACCCCTCTCAGCTCAGATGCTGGCTTCAGCTTTGATATGGTCTGGCTGTGTCCCCACCCAAATCTCATCTTGAATTGTAGCTCCCATAATTCCCACCTGTTGTGGGAGGGAGAGGGGGGAAATAACTGAATCATGGGGGCGGTTTCCCCATGCTGTTCTCATGGTCGTGAATAAGTCTCACAAGATCTGATGGTTTCATAAGGAGTTTTGCTTGGCTCTCATTCTCTCTGCTGCCATGTAAGTCATGTCTTTTGCTTTTCGCCTTGATTGTGAGGCCTCCCCAGCCACATGGAGCTGTGAGTTTATGAAATCTCTTTTTCTTTGTAAGTTACCCAGTCTCCGGTATGTTTTTATTGGAGGCACGAAAACAGACTAATACAGCTTCTCCACCAGCCCAGTCTCTTCCCGCCTTAGGGTCCTACTCATGCTATCCCCTCTGCCAGGGCGGCCCACTCCCCACCCCACTAGCCCCTTGCCAACATGGCTCTTTCTCACCCTTGAGGCTTGGTTGAAACATCACCTTGCTCAGAGAAGCCTCCCCAGCCGGCACCCCACAACACTCTGCCACAGCACCCATGGGTTCCCCACACTGCCCTCATGGCAGACTGGGATTGTTTTCCTTACACTGTTTACTTTTAGGCCCATCTCACCCGCTGGAATGGAAGCTCCAGGAGAGTTGAGATGTTGGCTTCATTCACCATCGTATCCCTGACATCTTGCTGCACATAGTAGGTGCTCAGCAAACATTAGAATGAAAGAATAAACGAGAGGGCCCAGCACCCTAGAAGCGACGCAGTGAGGCTTCAGAGGAGGAAGTAATCACTTCTGGGTAGGGATGGAGAATAAGATTTGAACATGCAGAGATGAGGAATAAGGAACCGTAGGAGCAAAGGCATGGGTGGCGTGCGCCTGAGGATGTACTGAGTGCAGTGAACACGGAGGGCCGGGAGAAGCAGGTGGTCTTGGAGGGCTCTGACAGTGATTGATGGAGGAGCAGAAGAGCTGAGGGAAGATGGGCTGCAAGGCAGAGGTGGGCAGGGAGACCGGAGAGAAGGCAATAAAATCAGCAGAGACAATGACAGAGAGGACCAGAGCTTGGACCAGCACAGGGGAAGGGCAGATGTAAAACCCAGGCCGAGGCGACAGGGTCTGTCTCCTAGCGGGGGGTGGGCTGCCCTGGGTCCTCATCAGTCCGCATCCCTGTGCCTCCAGGCTGCAGACAGGAATCGGAGACTAGATGGAGACCCTGGGCTCCCTGAGCCACGCCCATTGCTGCCACTTTCACCCCACTTCCCACCCCATCTGCATTTCTGTCTTTTCCTTTCCTCCACTTGAAGGATCTATCCTGAGATCTCATTTCTGGCAGTCAGTGATAAGCCGCAGTTGCTGACAAGCGCCCCAGAGGCAGCCGCCCACCTGGTTCCCGAGGTCTGGTTGGAGACCACACCTTTTTTCCAGTCCCGGGCTTGGTACCCCTTGATGAAATCCGACCGCCATCTAGTGGACAGAGTTGGAATGCGCAGTGTGGCCACACCCTGCATCCTGGTCCAGGTGGGGCCTGATGCAAGCAAATTAACATTGGAAAATTCATGACCAACAGGAAGGCTGAGGAGGCTGGTGAACCCCAAAGCACTAGTCCTGCACACAGATGCCCCTGTTCACGCAGTGGTTTCAATATGCTGGCCAAAGCAGCCAGTGGGCTGGCAGGAGTAGAAAAGCAGTGGTTCCTGCAGAAAGTTTGCAGACTCATTTGGAAAAGGGCAGACGTCTTAGCAGAGCTAATGTTTATAAGGTTTTACCATGTGCCACACTGGTGCTAAAGGCGTCAACATGCATGTTCATTACTTCATTTACCTCCTATCAGATGGAGATGACTAAGCAAAAAGCAAGCACAAGGTTCACATGGCTGGTAAGTACGGAGCAGAGATTTGAACCCTGACACCCTCAGCCAGATTCTGAATCATAAAGCTATAAAACCCTAGACAGCAGTCACATGCAAAGGCAGTTAAGCCAGAGGCATTTAAATAGGAAGCTGCTCCCAGACCAGGCACCAGACTGTACCTGCTGGAACCTCTTGTTTCTTGGTAGTTCAAAGCTCTGGTACCGGGAGAAGGCTGTGAAAATGAACTTGTCCATGACCTTCCAGGTGTGGCTTTCCATTATCCAAGGCCCCTGACATAAGATTAGCCCACCCATCACACCCAACAGCAGTGTGTGCTTCCCTGCCTCAAATAATTAAAGCCCCTTTATCCTGGAACAGGTGGCTTTAATTCCTAAGGCAGATGCATGGGTGGTGGGAAGTCAGCTTTACTTTTTTTGGGTAAAGTCCCACTTTCTAGTGCATTATCTTCCTTCTGCTCCCTAACCCCCCCCATCTCGAAACCTACACCCAAATGTATTGGCTGGGGGTAGTTAGTACACCCAGATCATGATATCTTGACATCCAGGAAGAAAATCAAGGTCAAGGAAACTCCAGATTCAGTGGGAAGAGCTGAAGTTTGAGTGCCAGATCACCATGCTTCCCTTAAGTGCTGGAGGAGTTTCCCAAGACTCACTCATTTTGCTTCTTCATCTGTAAAGTGGGAAGTGGCTAGTCATGCCTGTAAAGCTGTTAGCCCAATGACTGGCAATTAGTTCTTGCTCAATATGTATTACTTTACCTCTACCCTGAAAAAAACAAATCATCCATCTGCTGTTTTTTTTTTTTTTTTTTTTTTTTTTTTTTCCATTTTAAATAAAGATAGGTATTTGGAGAGATTGCTTCTGTTTTGGAAAAACAAAAGAAAACATTCAAAACAAAAGAATGTACGTTCAATAATTAACAACCCCTGAGCCTTGGCCCGAGAACTAGGGGACAATTGGGTAGGGGAAGTGTGGCACATGAAAGACACATGGCCCATCCAAATGCTGTGTTCACTAGCAACCCCCTACTGCACGCCGGGGCACAGACTCAGGCCTGCCAGGTCCTCTTACAGCTTTAAAAGCTAGAACTTTACAGAAAATTTTCTGCCATCTGAAACATTGACCTCATTTCTTTAAAGTTATCAAAGTAAGCATGTCTGTCCGGAGCCTACAGGTCGCCAGTGTGTGTGGCCACGCACAGGCCTCACATATTAACACTTAAGAGTTTAGTTAAATTTCACTGTTGGGGCCAGGCACAATGGCTCACGCATGTAATCTCAGCACTTTGGGAGGCTGAGGCAATCAGATCACTTGAGATCAGGAGTTCAAGACCAGCCTGGCCAACATGAAGAAACCCCATCTCTACTAAAAATACAAAAATGAGTCGGGCGTGTTGGCACTCATCTGTAATCCCAGTGACTCTGGAGGCTGAGGCAGAGGTTGCAGTGAGACGAGATCGCACCTCTGCACTCTAGCCTGGGCAAGAGTGAGACTCTGCCTCAAGAAAAACCAAAAACAAAACCATCTGGTGAACTGTTAAAGGGATTCCTGTCCCCACTCTCTCGTTCTTTCCCTTCTTTCAAGGCTCAATTAAAAACTCACCCTGATATGAGAACTCCCTCAGTCACCATCCAAATCTCCAGCTACAATATCGTTAGGTAACTTTTCTTGGATAAAGTCCTGTGTCCTCCGAGAGGCAGAGGGCTGCCCCAGGTGAGGCCATGGTTGGCCCTTTGTACCTTCTGTGAATGCGCTCTGCGAATGTGTACCTTCTAGGTTCCGTGAATGCGTAGCTTCCAGGCTCCGCGAATGCGCACCTTCCAGGCTCCGCGAATGCGTACCTTCCAGGTTCCGCGAATGCGTACCTTCTAGGCTCTGTGAATGTGCGTTAATGATGGTGATAACCCTCCCTGAACATTTCCCACCCGGAATCCTAATCTCTCTAACCACAGAAGTTGATCATCTTTCTTCCTGGCAACCAGCAAAGGAACCAGGACAGTATTTCCAGATCATTCCTCATCACCAACTTCTGGCAGGGACCTCAACTGGGAATTAGAAATGCCAGCTTCTCTCTCTCAGTCTAACTGTTCTGCAATCTAGAGTGACACTGCATTAGTGAGGGCATCTTCACAGTCTTTGGAAACACTAGCCGTTGACATGGCTTCGTAGCTCAGTGTCTTTTCTGTTTTTGAGATGAAGTCTCTGTCACCCAGGCTGGAGTGCAGTGGCACGATTTCGGCTCATTGCAGCCTCCGCCTCCCGTGCTCAAGCGATTCTTCTGCCTCAGCCTCATGAGTAGCTTAAATTACAGGCATGTGCCACCATGCCTGGCTAATTTTCATATTTTTAGTGGAAATGAGGATTTTCCATGTTGGTCAGGCTGGTCTTGAACTCCTGTTCTCAAGTGATCCGCCTGCCTCAGCCTCCCAAAGTGCTGAGATGAAAGGCATGAGCCACCATGCCCGGCTGGCTCAGAATCTTGTCTAATAAATAGTCTTAGTTTGGGTGTCCCTAAAAGCCACTTCAGAGACAAGAGTTGGCTGCAAGTCATTCATGTGCGAGCTGACGCCAGGAAGGTCCAGTTAGGGACTGTGAAAGGGAGACACAGAGGGGAAAAGCCAAGAAATGGGTGCTCACGAGTGGGTCACTGCCGCGGGCAACTGGAGTATCATCCCACCCACAGGGACCCTCCAAAGCATGCCCCTGAGGGGCCGAGAGGGTGGCCTGTTTATCCCCCAGCTCTCACCTCTGGGTGTTGGCTCCCAAGCACCAGAGGCAGAGACCAAG
Source organism: Plecturocebus donacophilus (assembly GCA_004027715.1). Lineage (NCBI taxonomy): Eukaryota > Metazoa > Chordata > Mammalia > Primates > Pitheciidae > Plecturocebus > Plecturocebus donacophilus. Next base: position 74,178 of record PVKP010002443.1, read on the forward strand.
AACACCCTCCACAGAGAGACCCAGGACTGAAGCCCATCCTTATACCTAAACTACACTGTAAAGCACCTCACACTGATTCCCCACCAGACATGGGGTCACTCATTATTAGCCCTAATTCACACAAGGGAGAGGTCAAGTGTGTACCCAAAGGCATATAACCAGTTACTAACTCTACTTTGCAGACTTGATGGCCTTCAGATTACTAAAGACTTTGCCAGGGGCTACCTAACACAGCAAAGCATTTAACCCTTTAAAATCATTTTGTAATGTTTAAAGTTGATTTCCTTGGAGCTTTCTGGGAATTCACCTGGTGTGATGTCTCCTGTCTGTGCCTGGCTTGGCCACAGTAACTTCATACTCAGTATCTACCAAGTCCTAGCTGCTCACAGAGCCTTGAGACCCACGTCAGAACAGTTACTCTTTCCACCTCCACAATTCATCTTTATATAAAATTATTTCCTGGGCCCTCAGAAGATTTTATCGTTAATAAAACTGGATTAAAACAGCAAGCATAGGCATACCACGTCAGCTGAACCTCCTGGTTCAAAAGATTAGAATAAAGAAGTGCAACGAGGCCAGGCATGGTGGCTCACGCCTGTAATCTCAGCATTTTGGGAGGCTGAGGTGGGTGGATCACCTGAGGTCAGGAGTTCAAGACCAGCCTGACCAATATGGCGAAACCCTGTCTCTACTAAAAATATAAAAATTACCTGGGCATAGTGGTATGCACCTGTAGTCCCAACTACTTGGGAGACTGAGGCAGGAGAACTGTTTGAATCCAGGAGGCAGAGGTTGCAGTGAGCTGAGATTGTACCACTGCACTTTAGCCTGGGTGACAGAGTGACACTCTGTCTCAAAAAAAAAAAAAAAAAAAGTGCAGTCAATTGTCACAGAGAGAAAGAACTAAATGTAAGGTTGTTACTAATAAAATTAAGTTTCATCCTGACCAGAAACAATGATTGTATTCCATTGCACATTTTAGACATACTCTCCAAATTTAATTTCCTATTTTGTGTTTGCAGTGAGATGGAATTTCTATGGGGCAATGTTAAGGAGGCTAGAAGGCTCCTACAAAACGGATTCTATGAAAATTCCTGATCTGGAGGTACACATTTTCTGTAAAAACAAACAAATGAAAAAATAGTTTGTAGTTTAGAGCCTTAATATCATTAACGTCCCAGGATTGCAGGTTTGGAAGTGATTCATTCAGTGTCTTGGAGGGGAGAGGTGTCTCCTGATTGTAAATGGAGGGGAAGGGACCAGAGCCTGCACAGGGAGGGAGAGCAGGGTGGAACTGCCACCTGTTCCCTCAGCCACAAGACACAAGTGAGTTTTCCAGCCCACTTAACACAGTGGGAGACTTCAAAGTGAACCTGACTAAAGCTCACTTTGTGCGCAAAACACTTCCCAAATGCCATCTCCAGATTCTGTTTCAAATTCATTGTTCTCTCTTCCAGACATGGACCCACCAGGGGTGCTAAGTGACTCCACTAAGCATTTGTAAAACACAATGTTGAAGATCAAGTTGGAAAAGCAGCCACACAGCTTCCCAACACCATGACTTTGAGAAATAGCTCACATTCAGGTTACTATTAGGGTTGTTTAGGAACATGATCAGCATGGTGTCTGGAGCATACAATTCTAAAAATACCACCCTAAGCTAAATTGCTGAGTATGACTCTGTGCCATAACAGATTTGCAATAAGCGGTAACACATTCTGGTTATTTTCAACCTCAAAGACTCTCCCTCTGCTCAACTCTGTGCAAGACAGTCTAAGAGAGCTTCTGCAAAGCCCTTTGCTTACTTTCTCCTCCCCTATCCTAAAGATGTTTTCCTAAGCACCGTTTTCCCTGTGCTTCTATCAATTGCTCCAAGTTGAAGGTTCCTTGGGTTGGCAAACCCCAGAAAGAAGTGTGTCACAATGATCAAGAGCAAATGTGAACTCTGTCTTACCAGTCTTCAGCAAACTACTTCGCCCCTGAGCCTCAGTTTCATTACTGGTAGGATTGGACTAATAGTACCTACCCCAGAGGATTAGAGGTGATACATACAAAGTGCTTAGCACAGTGTATTGTGGAAATGTAAGCCAAGAAGAACAGAGAGACCAAGAGTAGGTCCTGGGTTTTGGCACCGCAGTGCCTAATGATAGAAACGCAAGTCAGTCCTAGGTATGTCTACCACACTGTTTTACTGGAGCCAATTCACTTCCTTCCAGTTCCACACTATTATAACATTCGCCAAGCTTCACATCAAACACATGGATGATTCGACTTTGCTGCAGGAGAACTTGGTCATTTTACTGACTTGTCCGTGTTCTATTTGGCTGGTGTTGACTGGACTGAGGCAAACAATGTTGCTTCTGGTCTAGATTCTGTCAACTTACTGTGTGGGCACTGGTAATTTTCTCTTCTGTAAAACTTGGAGGCAGAATACTAGGTGACCCTTAATTTCCTTCTGAAGGACCCATAAGCTTCCTCAGAGCTAACCTTTCTGTCCTTTGACTCTCTGACATCTTAAAAAGACTGTCTGGCTGGGGAGAGACTTCCCCTCCTGGCACTAGCCAACTGTTAGAGATAACAAAGGACACAGCCAGGAGCCTACTTTGATATCCACACTAATTAATCCAGAGCCATTCCTTCTCAGTCTGGCCCATGCACTCTTGTAAGCAATATTCCTCTACCTAACTCATCCCAGGGACCAATACCAGAAAACTAGGGGCCACCACTATAGTTTAGCATCTAATGAAATTATCCAAGTGTTCAATTAATTATTTATCCTAAATGGTTCACCCTGCCCTGCCCTACCTTGCCTTTCCCTCAGAAGCATCAATAAAGGCTCTGACCTAAGCTCAATGCTTGCTCCTATCTTCTGCCTCCTGACCACCCTAGTCTTTCCCATGTGGCCCTGTGTGGTGGGTCCCATGCCTCCTGTCTCTGCAACCTAAGACTGCAATAAATTGTCTCTTCTGCAGCCACAACTGACTGGCCATTATATGAAAGCATACAAAATACACACAGTCGTTTCACACTTGCAAGCCTACAGAACACTTCCACATTCATCAAACCTAATTTCATCTTCAAAAATCCATTGTGCATTTGCACCTTTGCCATATGGAGAACAACCGTGCCCACAGAAGTGATGTGACCAGCTCAAAGTCTGCCTATGCACAAGAAAGCCAGTTCTCAGCCCTAGGTTTACTGACCAAGGGATCAGTTTAAAGGACTGTATAAAACTCACACGCAGAATTAAACTTGGGCAAGCCTCCTTTCAAGATTGAGGGCTGAGAAGCACCTTGATGCCTAACTTTGTGGAGTAAGTCACCCAACTGCACAGGAGCTATGCCAGCATCTACAGAGATGGCCAGGCAATAAGGCTCGAGGCTGCCATTTGTTGCTGTAGAAACATCTCCAGGTGCATAGAGGATCTAAGTACTGTTACTTGAAAGCCCAGATTTGTCCCGTTTACTTGATCGCTTTAATACGTCCTGGAGGAAAAGCCATTTTGGAAGGGCGTTTATCACCCATACGCTCTCCCTTGTTTTTGCTTCTGGAGTATATTGTGTAGAAGTGCAAAATGCCAAATTTTGCCAAGATAATGTGTCTAGAGGAAGAGTGCTCAAACTTCATGTGTATCAGAATCACCTGAGGACTTGTTAAAAGAAGATTGCTGGTCTCTGGGTTAGGGCTCAAAGTAGTTGCATTTCCAACAAATTGCCCAGGTGATGCTTATCCTGCTTGTCTGGTAACCACACTTGACAACCACTGGTACAGACAGAGCCACCGCATGCCATCGCTCCTTGAAATCCTCACTGTGGGTCCCATGCTGTACTACCTTTTCCTCGTTAGGAGAAGGGAATCAGTGCTTCCTTCCCCACCACGCACACCTAGAATCATGAAATAGAAGCGGGATGTTTGCCCACCATTTCAACAATGGAGAAATAATAAAGCAGGTAAATTTGGCCTCAAACTCTCCAAAAGTAGAAGAGATGGGCTTTGTGGGATTCTCTGAGAGGTTACTTGGGGACAATTGGGCTATTTCTGAGCTCTCTCCAACAAGTGCTAAGATTGGTTCAAGAAGCAGAAGTTAAATGTTTTATAGTGCATAAACATTTCCTTACACGTAAACTCAAAGAGTGTTAAAATTCTCAGGTGATAAAAACCTGAATATATATTCTTAGATAGCTTCTTTCTCAATTCCAGCAAAATTCCTTGTCATTAGCAGCTGTGTAGCCCATGAATACAGCAACCAGACAGTCTATCCTGCACACCTAGACTCTTCTAAGAGTCAGAGGGGATTGTTAATAATTACAAAGAGAAAGGAGTTATGAGCATACGATTAGCCCACCAATAAGGAAGTAAACAAGGTGAAATGCACACTCAGGCATGCTACCTCTGCTCTCGCCTTAGGGAGTCACCTCACTTCTAGTAGGTCTCATATGATGTATCTTGGCTATGTAGGTTGGGAACTTTGAGCAGGTAGAGGGCGTGTCCATGTGTGTTCTTTCCTTACCGATCTTCCACCAACCTGCAAGACAAAAGAGGCAAGATGTTTTCCCAGAAGGCTAGAAATTGAGTTTGTCCACTCATTTACTCTAATCACCTGTCAGGCCCCAAGGCTAGCTTGTTTTAATACACACTATCTTTGACATGGGCACAGGAGTGAGTCAGATGTCGAAGGCTGACCCAGATGTGCTCATTACCTGGTTAAACATCACCAGTCTTCATCAGATACTTGCTTGCCTCAAGCTGTAGCCCTGCCAAAGTCAGGTGACCAAGATTAGCTTTCTCTCCCCTGGGGATTGCCTTGTAGCTCCTCCTGGAAGGGGCACCTTGAAACTGGTCCTTTCATGCTTCTTTTTCCTAGGCCCAACGATATGAACTGGCAGTTGCCAAGATGGAAATGGCCTGGAAAGGCAATTTACTTGATCCATTTATGTTGTTGGACTATCATGTAAAAATTAGATGCTTTCACGTAATATACAAATTCAGATTATATTGATTTTTTTTTTCAAGTCAGAGGATCCATCAACACCACCAGGACTATCTGGTAAAGGATGGGAGGCAAGGAAGAGTAGGAGAAGAAGGGAGTCATGAAGGTAGATGGGAGACAATAGGGCCATGGAAACTGAAGGGGCAAGGGAAGCCAGGTGGGGGTGTCAACACCACAAGCGCCCCTGTACTTTCAAGGAGGCATGTTGGAATTTTACTGGCTAAGTGTGTAGAAGACAGCAAGAGCTTAAAAAGGACAAAAATAGGACTAAAATTAGAGAGTAGACTACACATCAAGAGATGAGGCTTCAAAATTAACATCCACTTACCTAGTGGCTATCAAAGTTAGAATTTAGCTACAATAAAAGGAAGGTAACCTCTGGCAGCAGCAAGAGAGTTGCTAATGCAAAGAATGAATGTGCCAGAGTAAGGGCACAGTCACAGCAACAACGTCACAGAGGAAATCAGAAGGGTTCAAAGTTAGAGAGAGGAGTTGGCTGGAGAATGGATGGGATGGTCTTGGGCATCAGTCAGTTTCACAGTCACATCATGCATCCAAATGACACGGACATCATCAGCAGGTACACCTTCACCACTGTTCCCAGAACACTCTGGAGATCAGGCTGCGTTTGAGAACTTTCAAAGAATCCACAAAATCTATCTGTGCTCTGATAAAAGAAAGAATTTTCTAGTCAAAAAAGTAAACTAATATTGTTTGATCAACTGTGATAAACTAGTGGAGAAAACACTTTTTATAAACTTAAATATGTAAAAATATAACAAGCACCAAGCTTAAATAAATTTTTACAAAAACCCAAAGAATCTCTCTAGAATATGGATATTAACTAAATAAAAGGAGAGCAATAGCTAAGTAGACCTACATCTCCAAATGCTTGATCGAATTTGGAAAGCTGTGGGTCAATAATAAAAGCATGTACTGTAGGGTCATACATTTATGTAAGATATCATTAAGCATTTTAATAAGTTTCTATGCAAAGTCAGAAAAGAATAATTGTTCATATAATGAATGATGTAAGAAACTGTTTTAAATACAAATCCAACACATCAAGAATATGTTAATTTTCTGGTTTATTAAAACAAATCTACATTTTCTGTGTTTCTTGCAATACATTAACAAGCATAAAAATCAATCAGCATTTCCAACTATGTTTGCTCACAAAATCACGCAATATTTCACAGTACCTTACAGTAATTCTTTTTACAACAATCTTAACACTTTTTTGTACAACAGGCAAATAGTTTAATACCTTCCATCAAAACATTTCAGAGCTTTAGATGTTTAGAAATAAGGTCAAGAATCTCTTTCAAATGCATCATTAGTTTGTATTAAACTAAAATGCCAGATGGCAAGTCTCAGGTTTCTAAGAAGTTTTAAAAAACGGGTTTACAGCCCACAGTAAGTCTTATAAACCTCAACAATAGGTCCTGTCATGTCTAAACACTACAACTACCTGTGGATAAAAATCTGCATTCCATTGTACAATACTTTCTTCTAGATCTGAATTAAAACCTTATTTACCCCAATTCATCCATGTATTTTGATACTTTCAGTGAAAAGGCCAGGATCGTTGGGGCTGTTCTATCAAAGGAAAGAGCTCCGATCACCTACATTATAATTTTCTGTGCTTATTTTCTCTAGGAGAGGAAATATATACCTATTCAATGCAACACTGGATGTTACAAAATGCAAGCAAATTCTGCCCCAGTGCCATCTGTTCATTATCATTTTGTCTCCTTAAAGAACTATCTAATATAGTGTTTCCCAAAATGTTCTCCACAGGACATTAATGAGAGGTTCATAGGTATCCCAAAGGAGAAAAATGTCCTGGTGTCAAAACAGTTTGGGCAATGCTGGGTTAAACAGTTTTCACTGCCGGATGCCAAGCCCTTACTGCGCTAAAGTGCATTGTAAGTTTCCATGTGCAAACTTAGTTTCCCAGCAACACCATTTCTATAACACACTGATAAACATCTATCAGAGCACTCACATTACATGGGGCACTATGGGAAATGCTTTTCCCCATCCAGGTTACTGGAAATTCCACAATCTGAGCTTACATTCACTGTAATCCCAAAAATATTTTCTCCATTTACCCTCATGACTTTGTGAGAATCAAGAGATCTCGGAAGGAAGGCTCGATGCCTGCTCAGTTAGCAGATCTACATACTTCACACTGGTTTTTGCCTTTTTCATGCAATTTTAAGAGTGCAAAAATTCCTTCCTCTCTTCTGAATCACTTAGGACATTCTCATTTTTAAAAACAGAATACAGTTTCATATTGCTTAATATTGTGTGTGTGTGTTTTTAACTTGACTCACAGTCTTCCCCTGAAGGGCATGCATTTCATGTTATAGAAATGCAATAAAGTAAACTGTAATAAATTATTTACAAGCACCTAGTTTGTTTAACCTTATGTGGAAGCCATTGCTGTTGGAAAACAATGAGAATGTATCTTTTAGCAAAACGGTGCATCTGGAAGCTTTATTGTGAAGATGCTTTTTTTTCTTTTTTTTTTTTTTTTTCAGTCATGAGGCACTGAAGAATGAGTTGTGCTGAAATTAACTCAAAGGTCAGCTTGTCTGGATGAGCCTAACTTTGGTTGAGATTTTTCTCCCTTAAAAAAGATTTTCAAAGCACCAGTTAATTATAAAAAGCATGCATATTTAATCTCACAGTGAGTTAAGGGGTGAGAGCTAGCAAATCATACACTGCATTCCCCAAAGCATCTGATCGAACTTCTAGAAAACAAAATCAACCAAAAGGGAAAATAACGCAAGAGAAGCCATATTTTTTCTGCTCAGGCTGGCAAAGCAGCAGCTCTTTGCAGCAGTGACAAGCAGGGCAGAGTGTTCACTGGGAACTGAGTCCCAACCTTGACTAATGGTGAGCTTGAGTAATCCTTAATCTACAACTTAAAGGATGAAAAAAAGAGACCAGTGAAATGTTTGATTTCCCCTGACAAGGGGAACACCCAAGGGAATACACAAGACTCCCTGGGTATCCTCCAAAGTAGCCAAGAAAAAGACGTGTTCTTCTACCCTACTCAGTAAAATGGAATGCTAAAATGTGATATCTTATTCAACTTCAAAATTACTACAACTGACAATGACTTAACAGTACATGAATTCCTATAAAGAAAAAATATATTTTAAATGCAGAACTTGAGAGGGATCACAACAGCACAGCATTATTGCTATGAGTTTCAAACATGGTATTTCATACAATGTGAAATATCAATCAGCATCCGTCCCTCTCCCAAAACACACGTATAATTCATGAGATACTATTAGTGTTTAAAATCCAAGCTTACGGAAGTACAAACTTAATTCGCAGTACTTTTATACTAAATTCGAGAATCTGTGTAACACTCATCTGGAAAAATTCTTAATTCCATAATATCTTAGAGATAAGCAACAGTAAACTGTTAGAAAATGTTTTAACATTACATGATCTTTAAGAAATCACCATAATTACTATAATAAACTAATAATTATGCTCCCTGTTCACAAAAGGCACCTACCTATTATGAACAGATCATTTTTCATAATTATTTACCACTATGTGGCATAAGGGTTTAGGCATATAACCCATAAAAATTTGTTAAAAGCCATGGTTTTTCCTCAAATCTAAAAACCCATAAATGCCTCTAATCATTACCAGTCAGTAGGGCCACCACATACATATACTGGACAGGTTGTGCCTGGCATAACTTGGGTGGGTACCAGTCACCTGGACTGGGGTGCAGTACACAATCTGTGTGCAGTATAGAAGCCCTCATCAGTGGTCTGTAGCTAGAGCACTCTATTCTAACAGAGTCTGTCAGCTCAAGCTAATCAAGTTAGGAAAGTTGCTATTTGGTTGGTGGACTTCCAAGAAACAGCTGTACCTGTGAGAGGCAGGTGTTACCTGAGGGCTGCGATGGGGTACAGACATAAAACAGAAGGGTTCTAAATACTTGCTGGTCATTTAAAACTCAATGGCACTTTTTTATAGGAGCAAAAGCTTTCAACACCAGTTTTCTGGCCAAGTTTACCTAGAATTTTGCCACCTAAATTAACTTCCTCATATCAGCTATTTGATTATAATATCTCAGTTCCTGACCTAAACTAATATTGTCTGTTTCCACATAGCTCTTAAAAACATTTTCTAAATCTGACTGCAAAGGACAGCACAGTGATACCTGGGTGTGATATGTATCAGTCCATTCATTTATAAAGCACTTTAGGATAAAAGGTGCTCCCATTAAAAATGTAGCTACTATTGACAAAGATAAAACTGAGAAAGAGTGAATGGATGACTCAATTATTTTTAAAGAGAGCATTCACCATTAGCCAGAAAATATACCAACAAATTACCCGACAGCATTAAGTATACCATACAAGATTCAGTTCTAGATCACAGTTACATGTCTGTGTCCATCACAGTAATTAGTCCTTAAAAGCTGGACTTAAAATGTAAGTCTTTAATAAACTCCAAAATAATTTATTGAGATTTCATCTTGTAGTCTACTGATTATGAGTTGTGAATAGAGGCTGAGGTCCCCCTAGGTGTTATCTCTAGGCTTCTGTGTCAACGCAGAGCTGGAAAGATCACAGAACCATAGAGGGAGAAGGCACTTGTCTTCCAGGAGATCACTTCGGGACAGGACAGGCCTGACCTTGTGACGGCACCTTCAACTCTCAAGCCAGAAGCTGGTACCTACAAGGGACTCATCTCATGACTTTCACTTGCGAGTGGTGCCGCACGTTACCTACAGCACCACAAAACTCAGAATATATTCTAGAAGTTTTTGCCGGTTGCATTGAGGTAGAAAAGTGCTGCTTAGTTCTAAAACAGACACTCTCTTTTGTTTGGTCTCCTTGAAAACCTAAAGAAAAAGTTTAGATTAAATTAAAGGCAAAAAAAAAAAAAACCCACAAAAACCCATTTCTATTACTAAGCTGACCTGTGGTATCCTAGACCTCAGAAGGCAGTGAAGGCACACAAACCACATCGTGGCTTTTAGTATGTATGCAAGGGTGTGTGTGAGTATGAGGTAGGAGTTGCCAATGCATGCAACGTTTTTGTTTGTTTGTTTGAATAGAGGTCAACCAACATAACTATATTCTAAAATTTCAACCAACATAACTATGCTATAAAATGCCTTAGGATAAAGTTATAAACAGTTCCTCAAAAAGGCCACTAGTATCTCTATGGACTCACATTCCGCATGAATCATGAAGGTAAAGGACACCTGAGGATACTTGTAGGAATATTTATAAAAATACAAGAAAGTAACTAAAAATCCTATAGAATAATTAAGAGCCAAGATTGTGGTACAGGTTGAGCACTCCTAATCCAAAAATAAAAAATGTGAAGTACTCCAATATCTGAAACATTTTGAACACCAATATGAGGCTCAAAAGACATGTTCATTAGAGCATTTTGGATTTTGGATTAGAGATGCTCAAGCCACAAGTATAAGGCATGTATTCCAAAATAAAAATTTAAAAAAATCTGAAATCCAAAACACTTCTGGTCCCAACATTTCAGATAAGAGACACTCAACCTGTAGCATCTAGAAACATATTGATACCAGTTATATATAGCAGTTTGGAAATACATGTGAAATTAGTAAAATTCCAGAACATTCAAATAAATCTGCACTGATGGGCTTCACCTTCAACACAGCCCTACCCATCCTACATGCCCCATTCCCAAAAGGGCCTTCCTCATTACAGTAGCAGAAACTGCTGCTCTCAGTGTCCACCCCACCACAAAGGTAGCTCAAACAGACTAGACCTAAAGAGAACAGAAGTTGAGAAAACTTTTATACCATAAATGGTGGACACCTACCCCAATATCCTTAAATATTTTCACAGCATTCTTCACCAGACAATATGTGGCACTCTCAGCTGGAGAGAGAGAATAAAACCCCGTCAAATGGTTAGGCCCAACAAATCATGACAATTCCAATACCCACAGTAAGAAAGTATGGGGAGGTAGAAAAGAGAATGAGGGCAAGTCAGCAGACAGGGGTGGGGCCCCACTCCTACCCTTGGCAACCTGTGAGGTCTCAGATGACTTGCTGCTTCTTTAAACCTACTTTTTCCTCTATTAAGGTAAAAAACAAAGGGAGAGGGAGAGAAAGGGGGGTGTAGAGAGAGAATAGAACAGAGGGAAGTAGAAATACCCAAAGCATCCATCTTGCGGGATTTTTGTGAAAATTAAATGAGATGGTGTATAAGTATTCTTTAAGCTATATGGTGGCACACAGATGATTGCTACATCAGTGGAACCAGAGAAAGCACAGGCCTAGAATTTAGGAAATAAGAATTCTGATCCCAAGATTACCCATTAACTAGCTGTGTGACCTTGGGTATTTTCCTCATCTATAAAATGAGGTGATTAGATTAGATTCCTCTGGCTCTAAAAGTTGATTCAAAGTAGATTCAGCTTCAAACTAAAACTGTATAAAATACTATTCCCACCCCAATCATACCTCCTAAAACAAACAAGACAGAGTGCTGGCCAAGATGTGCAGCAAGTGAAACACACACTGTTGGTGGGAGTACAAGTTGGTAAAACCACTTGGAAATTGTTTGGCGGTATCTACTAAAGCTGAATATGCCCAGAGCAATTCTGTTCCCATAGATATGCTGTATATAGGGGCACAGATGTTCACCAAAAGACATATTCAAACATGTTCACAGCAACACTGTTCAAAGCAGCTGTGAACTGAAAATGACCCAAATACCCATCAACAGTGGAATGAATAAAATGTGGTAAATATTTATACAGTGGAACACTACACGACAAGAACAATGGAACAACTATATGAATCTCAAATATAATGTTACATGAAAAAAGCCAGATGTAAGAGTGTATGACTGTATCATTCAACTTATGTAATATACCAATGAAGAGAATAGTAATACTCTACGGAGTTAGAGGTCAGGATAAGTTTGCATTTTTCCAATTTTCTACAATTAGTGAATTTCTGTAATCAATAAAACAAAGATTTTAAAAGAACAAATAGTGACTTAATATACCGTATACTGCAACATTTCTTTCTGTTCTGGTTATCAGGTATTTGTGCAACTTTTGCAGATATTCAGGTTCTGGAACAGGACCGCTGAAGTTGTGAACGAAGATGGCAGCAGAGCTGTAGGCCTCCAGCAAAGGCCCAAGGAGCCTCTGTAAGAAAGCGATAAACTGCTGGTGCTCCTTGGATTGGCTCACCTGAGAGAGCAAAAGCAGATGAAGTCATGGAGAAGTGACAAGAGACACAAAACAAGTGGACAGAGGACTTTCTCTGGAGAGCCAGTAAGGTGAGAAGATGGCCACGCACACCAGCACTATCTGAAAGCGGCCCACTGCCCCTCGGGCAGAGAATCTCAGCTGGAAAAAACTGCTGGCTTTCAAACATTCTTTATTGCAATCACTCACTTTTTTTTAATAGTATTTGAGGCTTGTGTTCATTGAACAGCTACCTAGAAGAAATTTTCATAACTGAATGCCATAATTATGATATGTTATTGTCACTGAAAATAGCTGGTCTTAAGACCAGGCCCTCCATGGTTTGAAACCTGGGCTCAACAGTCACTCAAGTCTGCAAAAAGGCCAATGGGAGACAACCAGGCCCATCTCAGTCCTTCTTCAGCACTTAATCCCTCCCTGCCTCCCCTAAATGGCCTTTGCCCACAGTGCAGCACTGTGGGGAATGATGGCCACCATGACGAGTGCTTTACGGCTGGGAGGCTCTCACTGGACCTACCCAAAACACGCTGGTTCAGTGAAGCCCCTCTAGAGTGTGAAAGCAAAATCACTGCCCAGTTTTGAAACTAATACCATCCAAGTGGAAAAGAAGACAATTCTAACTGTTAAAAAAAGAGTAACCACATAGGGTCTTCTTTTTGAGTCTTCGGACTCAAAAAGAGCAACCAGGCCGATGGCAGCTCAACAGCGAAACTGCTGCCTCATGAGGGGGTGCAGGTGTAGGGAAACAGGTATGCACCTGTGTATTTCATAAAAGAGTGATGAAAGTCTCACCTATGACATTCATCCTCCTGACTTTTCAGACTCTCCTTTCCTTTTCTCCTTAAACTGAATAAGGTACTAATTCAACTCAAACAGTCTGAGTGTCTTTACCACATAGAAGGTACCAGAGCTAGTTGGGGTTCTTTAGATAGGAAGACATCACCAGAGCTCCAGCTGATTTCACTGCAACATAAACTTCAACACATCCCTGTCATATCCACCAGAATTCTTCATCAAAGTACCTTCAGGTAGCAATCTCGCTGTTCCTCCCCAAAGTCACTGTCTTCGTCCTCTTCGTCACTTCTCCAAGATAAAGGTTCAGGAAGCTTCTTGTCCCACTGCTGCTCAGCAAGACTAGGACTGATATCTTCCTGGTCATCTTGCTAGGCCAAGGAGATGATGCATAGTAAATAAATATGCACTGGCACACAAACAGCTGCCCAGTGGAGCCAGGACAAGGTAGTCCTCTTCTCTGGCCCTTCCTGGCTCTTGTCTGTTTAGCCATTCATAATGTCAATCCACTTCCCTTCCAAACTCAAACTCAGGAGACAGCAGGGGACAAAAGAAAAGAGTGGGTAGGAGGGGAGAGCTACCAGAAAGATCAGAAAAAAGCACCCCCACATATTCTTAATTGATATCTATTTTTCCAGGCCATCCCCTCTACACCAAATCTACCAAAATTAAAACAGGATCTCAAAAATGAAAACTGCAGATGTGCAAGCTACAAGCACACTGATAGGTGTAATGTCTCAACTTAGCATACAAACCTCTGGATGTCACACAATCAAGTCAGGATATGTTTTAGACAACACAACTTGCAAATAGAAACCAAAATATTAAATAATCCCAAAGGACACTTCCTCTTCCTATTCTTATTTTTTGCATCTCTACATGTGAGCTACATACCAAATGTAATTATTGGTTTGTTTATTTATATATTTATGAGACGGAATCTCACTCTGTTGCCTGGGTTGGAGTCCAGTGGCATGATCTCAGCTCACTGCAACCTCTGCCTCTCGGGTTCAAGTAATTCTCATGCCTCAGCCTCCCAAGTAGCTAGAATTTACAGGCGTTTGCCACCATGCCCAGCTAATTTTTGTATTTTTAGGAAAGACAGGGCTTCACCATGTCGGCCAGGCTGGTCTCGAACTCCTGAGCTCAGGTGATCCACCTGCTTTGGCCTCCCAAACTGGTGGGATTACAGGCACACACCACTGAGCCTGGCCAATTACTGGTTTAAATAAGTGGTAGAAAAGATAAGGGAATGAAGAAGAAGTAACTTCATAAAGGCAAATAAAGAAAAGCTCTTCCTCTTACCTCCGCCACTGTAAGAATGCCATACTGGATAAACTTTCCTACTGTCTCATGGCAAACTTGGTAAAATGTCTGGCAAGGCTGAAAAGAAAAGTCATTTAAATGTAAATACCACCATTTTATCCTTTTTTTTTTTTAAAGGCAGAAAAAAAATGGTACAAGGTAGCTGCCAAATCCTTCCATTCTTTTACCTCCCTCACCCCACTGGGTAAGTCCTGTGATTCCCAGTGCCCACCCTCTTGATACACACATAGTCATGGACAAAGCCTGAGAAGAAACCTCTGTCACTTACTGGCGGAGCACCCAATGCTGCACCACCTGCAAAGGGTACTCCTGAGCTCAGTGCTCTCCCCACACCCACAATGTGGCAAGCCCTCTGAAGGCTGCTTATCAGTCCCCCACCATCCATTTGTTTTATTTTATAAGACAATTTCTCTGCAGAAGTTATCTTATAATAAATACTGTACACAAAAGCGGTGAATGAGGAAATACAACAGTGGAAGAGGTAAACAAAAACCAAGGAAAGGGAAAGGTCAATCTTAGGAGTCTTACGTGCCCTCATTCCTCCCAACCCGCCACCCAAGGTTCATGCAAAACAGATTCCCCAACAGGAGCCCTACTACACCTCACACAAAGGACGGTGTGGAGGGGGCGGTACTCCCAACACATGTACTCATCTCATCAACATCTCAAGACACAATCATACAAAGGAAAATATCATAATTCAAATAAAATATGAATTCTACATGTTGATAAGTTTGAAAAAAAAGAAATCTACTGCCTAATACATATGTCTCATGATAAATGCCTAAAAGTGTTTGGGTATATAATATACATGCTCATTAGTACTGCTGGGCTTTGATTTCCTCACTTGTAAATCGAGAGGGGCTGAACAGATGATTTTTAAGGCTGCTTCTGACTCTTAACATCTGTGGTTCCATCATCTACAGGTGGGTAGGTTAATTATTTACAAACCACTAACCCAGTGCCTCATACACAATACGTGCTCACTAGCTTTGGATGCGACTGCTGAGAACACTGACCAATCTGTCCTATCATGGCTCACAGTGGCAGAACGGATTCAGTGGAACAATGAGCCAAAGAGCAAACCAAGACAGGAAATGACATCTTGGTTTGGTGGTCATTGAAATCCAGGAGTGGAATATAAAGTGTCAACAATGAGCCGAACATTCTCTAACAGAAAAACACAGGGGGGTTATGTTCTCATGAAAAAGCTCAAGAAAAGAGACCAGGCAACACTGAAGAGTCTTCACTCACCAGCGAGATAGTGCCTTCATTGGAGAGAAGGTAGCACAGGCTGGCCGCCTTCTGCACCAGCTGCTCCTGGCTGATCAGGTTAGGTGGGGTGCCAGTGGGCCCCCCAAGTCCCCTCTTGTTCAGAACTGCATAAAGGCTGCAAGCTAAGTAAAGCAAAGCAACAATGAATTTGCCAGCTCTAAGTCTCCAAGAGAAACTTCAACTGGTTTGAATAATCTTAAGAAACTGTTAATACATCAAAAATAATGGCCTATATTTGGTAGAGAAATTTAAGTAAATCCCACGATTCAATTCCTGATTCCATATGATCCTAACTCCATCAAAAACCTTCTCCAATGACATAAGCCCCCTCTTCTCTCCTTCCTCTCTTCTCCTACCACAAAAGAGGTCCTCCACTCACTTTGCTGCCCTGTATATGTCTCATCTCAGATTTTCAGCTCCTGGATAGCAAGACACTCTACCTTTCCTAATAAGGATAATACTATACAAATGGTAATTCGGTAACTACTCATTTTAGTTATGAACAGTGATATAACAGGAGATTACATTTTCATTTGGAAACTAAAAATATAGCCACATTCCCTCAAGCAAGGAGTTATCACCCAAATTAAAGCAGATACCACTATGTGTTTTAGGCTCTTTTACTGTCCATGAAAATTACTGAAAATATTTCAAGGCCTGACATACCTATGATGGCCTCCATGATAAAGACATGAAGTACCCCATTGCTGTAGAAGTTGAGTTCAAAGACTGATGGGACAGTTATGCTGGGGGTGATAAAAAACTCATCATTCCTGCTAGTGTGGGTGATTGTGACGCAATTTCCCAGCAGCTGTATGGCATGCATTACCACATCTTCTGAATTTCCTGAGAACCCCAGGTCAAAATCACGAGCCAGGACTTCCTCTTTCATCACAAAGAAGTCTTCCACCAATGTGGAGAGATCGATTCCCTAAAGAGACAGAAATGGTATGACAGTGGAAACCTACTTTCCAAAAAGCTGAGAGGCCAGCACTCCAAGACTTTCTTCTTGCCTTGGCTTTCCTGCAGCTCACTGCTGGCACATAGAGAAGGAGGGCAGAACACCAATGCAGAGTGAGCCAAAAAACTGCTTAAAAAGCTGGTCCTCCAGGAATGTCACATGCTAGTGAACACTCTAGCCATGACACATGATATGCACACCTAAGATCACAAAGGGAAAATAAAGCCATCTGCAAGTAAGACGTGCTTATTTTTTAGCAAGATTCCCTTCATTTTAAATATTTATCTGACAAATATTTATTGGGTGCCTATATATATTGGCACTGTGTTTGGTAGTGAGAACATGACGGGACAAGACTGGAGTGGTTTCTTCCTTCATAAAGCTTAGACAAATGTATTTTGGGAGGGTAAAGGGTGGGTTCTAAAATGCCAATCAATTCATTTGAAAAGCATTTGCTATCAGTATACATATTACAGGTTAATGAAATAGACCTTATTTACATTAACAGTATTAACCAAGCAATGTCTTAGTACTAATATATTAAGCAGTTTTGTTTTGTTTTGTTTTTTAATGTAGATTCTTCCTCCACCAAGTTGATAAACTCCTTTGGACAGGGTCCTCAGCTTATTTTACTGTTTATCTCATAGTACCAGCCAGGAGTGTACCAAATCTGCCCCTTGAATATATATTCAAGCAGCTGCCAAAACATTCTCCTGCTTCCTACTTAACTGCAGGTGACATTGCAGACATACCTGCCTGTGTCTGTAGAGGAGCAGGCAAGCCACAATGTGTGTGGACATAATGGCACAGGACTTGCTAGCAGCTGGAAGGCAAACACAAAGCTTTATTTAGTTGCACTTTTTTCAAATACAGCTGAACATTTTTGAAATATCTAAATTTTAAACAGGAATATTTAAAACTATAAAAGTCTTCTATCACATTTCCAGTAAGTGTGATTTACCAGCAGGAAGTTATAATATCACAGTGTTCTGGTACAATGGAACCTCATTAGAGATCACTATTCATCATATAACAGGCTAAGACCAGTCCATCTTCAATCCAGGCCAATGGAACTTAGTTACTGAATGAAGAAGAGACATTCTTATTTAAATATAAGACCCAAAGTACATACCTGTTTGAGTTCTACAGGATCTCCCATTTCCATATTCCTTGACTTGCACCCACTTGCTATTTCTTATAACCACAACTCCACTCTTCTTGCTGGTATTCCCAATGTTAAAAGGAAAGTGTAGTAGAAGGGTAACAGCTGATTTGAAGTCAGGAAAATCTGAGCTCAAATCCTAACTTACTAACTTCATGACTTGGAGCAAATTAATTAAATTTCTGGCCTCGTGTTTCTCAGTGATAAAATGAAAATACTACTCTAGCTCATTAGACTGTGTGAGAATAAAATGATTGGCCTGGCACAGGAGCCACAGTAATGGGTGCTCAATATGTTTGTGTTTCCTCTTTCAACCTGACCCAGAGGTAAGAAAGAAGGACACAGAAACACACTTAAGAATAACTAGAGTGCACAACCCAACACTGCAACACTGTGAATTTGCATAAAATTATAATTACATAAATCAAATCTGAGAACACCCAGGGAATAATCATCTCAAATCACGACAACATTTGTGAGTTTTCTATGATAACAATAAATTTATGAATACTTCATTCACCACTCATAATTGAAGTTGTCTCCAGTATTTAAAAAAAGTACTCAGTACTATATGTATAGCTATTAAAAAATATTTATAAAGAATTTTTAAATATTAATACATGTGTTATAAATAGAAAGCAGCACGATACAAAACTGTAAAAAAAATATTCTGAGAGATGACACAGCAACACCACTGGTTATTTCAGTAGTGGGTTTTTGCTATCTATTTCCTCTTTATGTTCCAACTTTTCAACAATAAGGTATTATGTTTTGTATCCAGATTTTAAGTAGGAGAAAGACATAATCAAATGTGCTTGAGAAAGAATCCTCTGGCCCAAAGTCAAGCAGGAATAGGAGCCCCCAGAACAGGAGGAGCAAGGTGAAGGAGGGAGGCCTCCCCAATAGCATCGGCAGGAGATGCTGATAGTATCACCAGGGTCCTGGCCCAGAAAATAGCAAGAAAGAAATCACAACTGGGCTAAGCAGGGCACTGCCTTGGAATTTTAAAGCAGCCTCCATGACAAGACACAACTATACAACCTGAAACTTAATAAGACTGGTCCTGGAGCGAACTCACACTCCTCTCTGGGTTCACTTTAATCATTTGTGTACAACCATCCCACTGACAACAGCATAAGCTCGTTGAGTGCAGAACCATTAATTATTCGTTTTATATTCTCCACGGCTAAGGGAAAGCTTTATACAAAGCTACTCGTATTTGCTGCATTATAAAAGCTTATGAGGTCAAAGGAGAAATGGACATGCAACTATAAATCTAGATGTTGTACCACAAATTAGTTCAAATAAAATATACTGATGAGCAAGAGGCAACAAATCATTTTAATAATACTATCCTTAAAAAGCACAAAAATGACCACATGCACACCTACTAATTACCAGACACTATATAAGATGTTTAACTCATATTATCTCAAATCCCCATGGTATCACCTTCTTTCTAACAATTCACCTATTACCACCTGTGAATTAATAGAATCTGAAGTAGAACCTAACCTCAGCAGATCCCAAAACCTGTATAGTTTGCACTGCAGCATCATGAATCTTAATTGCAGAATTACAGGGTTTGGTATTCTACTTACTGAATAGAATATGCTCGGCCAGATTTGCAATCAACCTCCTTCGTAGGGATTCATCTGTCGCACTTCTGGACTCATTAATAGACGTGTCTCTACCTTCATCAGCAACATCACTGGGTCTGAAAAGTGTTTTGAAAATCAACCCACAACCGCACTCTTTTACAAGGCAAACTATGTGGAACTGATCTTTAAATAAATTAGATACTTTAAATTGCCACAAATTCAAACCACACATAGATGATTTCTACAGGTTGTTTTCCTCCATAACATACTGTATTATGGCCTGGCCAAAACATGTTATTAAATTATGACTAAATAGTCTGTTGATACATCATTTCCAAAACCACTGACAGAAAAATACATAAAGCAAGATGCCCTATTTTAAAACATTTTTGAAAACTCAGCACTTCCACATATTAAAGGAAGGGCTTCATATTCAACTTCCCTAAGTTAAAATTCAATTTGAATTCTGAAAAATTCATACAGCAAAATTCTTTTATACGTTTCACTTACATACAATACGCATAACCTACTACCGAAAAAATTCAGTTCAGGCATTCAAAAAGCAAAAATCAAATAAGAACTCCTATATGATTCACAAAATAAAAAAAGATTTTATAAGCAAATAATAAAAAAAACCCCTCCAAACTAATATGAAAACATGTCATCTCAACATCCCTTATTGAACCAAGGGAAAAGTTACTTGAGTAAAGAAGTGAAAATAAGAATGTGAGCATTCTTAACAAGGTTAATCTATGCAATATAAGAAATAACAGATGTTTAGTAGTTTAATTAATGTAAAAAATTTCTACAAATTTTACCTTGAAGGAAGTATAGCTGGTAGCAATGCTTGCTCCAGAGAAAGTGGAGCAGATGCAGGTTTCTGACTTTGGCTTTCTAAATATTCCTGGAGGAAAAAAATACAACATGATCATTTACTCTCACTTTCCCACCAACACATAAAATACAATTTCATCTTTCAAAAATTAAAATGGAGTTGTTTATAAAATAAGCCATGCTATAGAACATGGAAAATACTTTCTATATCCCAAACTATCTTTGGAAGTCCAGAATGACCACAGAACGTTGCTAAGCATGAAACTGAACTTAAGAACTGAAGACACAAAGAATAAGATGCTCAAACAAAATCATTCTAAAATTAAAAGAAAATTCTTAACTTTTCTCACACATCTTCATAAAATTGACATTCCCAATATCGTTAATAGTGATAACAGACATAACCATACTTAAAAATAATCTGGCAACCCAAGGGTCCCATTATTTTCAAAAGAACCTCAATCTAAAAGCAAATTATAACAAGACAGAGGAGCTATGTGACCGTTTAAAAAATAAAGAAAAAGAAAAGTGACAAGAAATGATGAGGTTCTAAAAGATCAAAGCATTTAAGGCCAGCAAGCATCTACCACAGCAGCTGGAATCTCTTAAAGTGAAGCCAGAAAGTAGAATAAAAGGAGGCGGGACCTTCTGCTCCTTATCCCTGGGCTCCCTACTTCTGTATCCATTCTTCTCCTTCTCTTTACAATTTGAATATCTTAAGAATTTAAAACAGCAAGGACCCCAGGGACTGGCTAGTCCCAGACTTTCAATGAGGATGGCACTATCCCTTGGATGTATGGGCACTGGATTCTACACAATAGGACACAGAGAGCATCATCCTAAGTGCCAAACTTACCCAGCTTTGGCTGGGCATGGTGGCTTACGCCTGTAATCCCAGCACTTAGAGAGGCCGAGGCAGGCAAATCACCCAAATCACCTGAGGTTGGGAGTTCGGGAGCAGCCTGGCAGACATGGTGAAACCCCATCTCTACTAAAAATAGAAAAATTAGCCAGGTGTGGTAGCAGACACCTGTAATCCCAGCTACTTGGGAGGCTGAGGCAGGAGAATCACTTGAACCCATGGGGCAGAGGCTGCAGTGAGCTGAGATTGTGCCACTGTACTCCAACCTGGGTAACAAGAGCACAAAACTTGGTATCAAAAAAAAAAAATTTACCCAGATTTTAGGGGAGCTGTTTGGAAAAATTTCCCCTAAACACAATTTAAAAAAATAAGATATAAATACGTATTATAAAGGCACATGAAAGATTCACATGAATTTTTGTTTTTTTACAATTATTCATTTATTCATTCAAAATGTTTTTTGACTTTTGGGGTTTTTTAATTGATATATAACATGTTTTTTTGACTTTTGGGGTTTTTTAATTGATATATAACAGTTGTACATATTTTGGGGTACATGTGATATTTTGATACCTATATACAATGTGTAATGATAAAATCAGGGTATTTGGCATAACCGTCACCTTAAACACTTATCTTTTTTGAATATGTTGGGAATATTACAATTCTTCTCTTTTAGTTATTTTGAAATATACACTAAGTTACTGTTAAGTATAATTTCCCTACTGTACTATCGAATATTAGAACTTACTCCTTCTACCTGCTTTTTGTTCCCCTTAGACTGTCATGAATTAAATAATAGCAACAAATGTTGAGCCTGGTATCTTCCCAAAACAGAAACTCACTCTCCTTTGTCAATAGGCAAATTTTGTGGAAAAATGTAGGGAACACCACCTTTGTCATAGTCCTCATTTTACAGGAGAGCAAACTGCAGCCCCACATTACACAGTGAGGTGCTGTTAGAGTCAGCAATGGAGCCCCCTGACTCAAGTTGATGCTTCAACACTGTTTCATTTCAATAGACACTCACCTTTAAGGAAAATGGCTGTGCAAAATCCACGCGGACACAACCATAGTTTTTTCGTAACATTCTAATAACACCTCTTGCTACACTCCACAGGCTCTCATTCTTCTTAGGTTTGCCCTAAATTCCAATAGTGAGAATAACACGGTGAGAAAGCCAACACATACACAAACATTCTATTATCCACAGAATAATTTGTTTTATGGAAGCTGTAAGTTCATCTTGAAAAAGAACAATGAATGAAGAAGGAAAGGAAGGAGTCATTAACTGCGGCCTGTTAGAAAATGTTTGGTATTCAAAGATGCTAAAAGATGTAATCACGTCATTGGGAGATATAATTTAGTCAATGAAAAATGAAACATTTAATACTATTTCATTTAGTATAATGGTCACACAATTTACAAAAATACTACTGCAAACTAACAAGGGAAAAAATGACATAGCCTGGAAAACTGTTCTGTGGTTCTTAAATAAGAATCAAACATCAAAGAGGCCATTTATCTGAGGTCTGATGATCCCCAGAGTCTAAATATCTAATTAATTAAAAATCCAGCCTCACAGTGGCCTTTGAACTGAGTATTCATTCAGTAAGCACCTAGTATCTATTACACATTAGGCACAATGACAGGACATATAATGGACACAGACTCATATATGAACTTGTGAGACACAGTCAGAATGAGCAGGGTATGAATGGCAGATTCACAGAACACAAGAAGAGTGCCATACAAATCATACCACTTCATTTGTAAGCCTAACACTTGATTTCTAAAGCCTCTTAAATTTCTGACGTTTGGAGCTGTAAGCTTGAAATAAGTACCTCACCCCAAATTTCCACAATAAATAAGAACAAAACTAAATACCACTGGAAGTCTTAACTGCTGATCGGAGTGGTAAGTTGGTAAAACCATTCTGATAAAGTGGTTGGCAGTACCTACTACAGCTGAAAATACACATTTTTTATGACCCATCAGTTCTTCTCCTAGGCACATACCCAACAAAATGAATGTATGTGGTCAACAAGAAAAAATACACTAGAATGATTACAGACAAACATTTTGTTAGTAGTAAAATAAATTGTGGTTTACTCATACACTGGAATACTACACAGCTATGAGAAGGAGCAAACTACATGCAACAATGTGGATGAATCTCAGAAACACCTGCTTACGCAAAAGAAACCAGATGCGTACAGATCACATATTATCCAATTTATATAAGTGCAAAAATAGGCAAAACTAACCCAGTATGTAAAAAATTAAATTAATAATTATCCTTGAGGGGATAAAGATAGGAGAAGCACCAGGAAGCTTTCAAAGGTCCTGGCAATATCGCTCCTTGATCTGGGTGCTGCTTGTACAGATGTATTCACTTTATGATAATTCAAGCTACATGCTTATGATTTGTATACTTTTGTTAACTATTATACGTCAATAAAAAGGTGTGTTGAAAAAGTTATTGCTACTTTTCAAATTAATTTGTAGCTGTTTTCACCACCATGACCCCCACCAGTTCTTCAAGCCCAATTTAAAATACGCACATTATCAGTAAGCCCTGGGGAGAACAAACCACAGATAACCTTCCACAGCAGAGATGGCAACATGGTGACAAGTCTTCTCCCACTTCCCAATCCCATGACCGAGGTCAGCACTAATAAATCTAACCATGTCATTTCTGCCAAGCTCAGGAAGACACCATATAAGCACTACCAATCAAGTTAATAATAGGGTATGAAAGCTACTCACCATGCTCACCCAGTCACATTTCATACAGTGCTTTAAACATAGGGAGTATCAAAAAAAATTCTTAGTTAATTCTAAAAGCAAATCTGAATTCAAAAAGTTAAATCTAAAAGCAAAACTTGATAAACAAAGACAACTTTTGTGTAGGTACCCTTACCAGTTGTTCGCCATTGTAGTGACCTTCAATAATACGATCATAGGAGATTCCAACAGGTATTATCAAGAGGTCTGGGATGACATTGGTAGACAGAGTATCTACCACAACTGACAAAAGTCCTGCCCGAGCACAGGAGGTTTTTCCACTCCTAGAACGTGTGCCTTCCAGGAATATCTCCAAGAACTGCTGCTGTCGAAGTAACTCAACGATATGCTAGGATATAAGAAGAAATTAAAACATGAATTCAAGACCACTCAACTTAGAATGAGCTCAGAAAAATTAAATCTTAAAAAGTAAAACAGAAAAAAATATAACTTCACTACTGACAAAGTATCTTATTCACACTATTAAAGCAGCTCCTCCAATGCTCTATTTTGGTAATAACAACAACAACAACAAAATAAATCACCAAGCTTAAGCAATAATCACTCAAATTACTCAAACAGTAGTTTCTTAAAAATCCCAACTCAATAGAGTCGTTTTTGCTTTTACAGTGACAACCAACACAATGGCTCTAAGGATAATTAGCAATCAAACATACCCCATGGAGCAAAGCTCTATAGAGAACATCTTTCCGCCCATCTGGTGTTTCATCGAGCCTTCGTCGTATGAAGAAGCCCCCAAGCTTATGGATCAAGGTACTATAAATTCAGAATGCATGAATTATTTATGAAGAAAAATGTAAAAAGAATACTCACATTCCAAGTTAATTCAAAACATTTGCCAATTGGATACAAGCCATATGTGCTGTATGAACTGCTGACAGTAAAAATGCAGGCATTTTTTCATTTTCCATATATTAACGTGTTTCATTTACATTGTTCATCAGTCTTTGGGATATCACTGTGTATAATGAACCTCTATGACACGTGTTCCAAGCCAAAAGGAGTTTGCATGACATATTACCGTAAAGGTGACAGTATAAATTTTAAGAGGATTATGTAACACTTCTAAATTTTAAAATCCTGCCCAGGGTCTGAAGACATTGACCCTTAGATATCCTGCAATTTGCTCATGGCATGTTTACTACAAAATGAATATGATGTTTATCACAAAAGCTCCTTGGGGGAAATTTTCTCAAATAATTATTGTTTACAGAGGTTCCTTGTAATAATTTTATCCAACTGAAAATAATTTTATCCAACTGAAACCAAGCATAACCACCTTTCCAAAACATGAAACAAAAATGTGCTTCACCTGCACATACACAAGCATAAAGCAATTCTTTTTCCATTCTCATGTCTCTTTCTACAACACTAATTTTGATATGAAGTTGAAATTGTCTAAGTCCATCTTTCCAAACTCACAGCCTCCTATTCTTTTCAAGTAGAGTGATACTAATATAAATGTTAATATATATTTTTGGGGTATAGCAGGGGTCCCCAACCTCAGGACCACAGACCAATACCGGTCCCTGACCTGTAAGGAACAGGTCACACAGAAGAAGATGAGTAGCAGGCGAGCAAGCAAAGCTTCATCTATACTTACAGCTACTCCCCATTGGTGGCATTATCCCCTGAGCTCTGCCTCCTGTCAGATCAGCAGTAGCATTAAATTCTCATAGGAGTGCAAATCCTGCTGTAAACTGCACCTGAGGGAGCTAGGTTGTGCATTCCTTATGAGACTCTAATGCCTGATGATGTGTCACTGTCTTTCATCACTCCCAGTTGAGACTGTCTAGTGATTCTACATTATGATCAGTTGTGTAATTATTTCTTTATATATTGCAATGTAATAGTAATAGAAATAAAGTGCACAATAAATGTAAAGTGCTTCAATCATTCCAAAACCATCCACCCCATCCCTGTGGTCTGCAGAAATTGTCTTCCATAAAACCGGTCCCTGGTGCCAAAAAGGTTGGGGACTGCTGTTCTACAGTAAATACAAGGAGTCCACAGTAAGTTGTTGCCAAAGCTTAGTAATCACTCTTTGACAGTAAAACTCTGCAGAATAAATTCATAATGAATGAGATGAGCCATTTACAAAAATAACACCTGAGAAGTGGTTTGTGAATGGGAAGGCTGTCATGTAACAAAAGAAAGCTGCACAAAAACAGGCTGGGTTATCTATAGCCTGCTGTGTCTGAAGGACGGATGAGCTACGCAATGGCTGGCATAGAGTCCATGAAAGGGAAAGCTGGATTATGAAAAACTACCAGTGTTCATTAAGTAGTTCCAAGAAATCCTAGTTGAGAACCAAATGTGGAGGAAATGGGTACAAGAAATATTCTAATTTCAAGAGAAGCAAGGCCTCTCTAGAGCCCCAACGGAATAGTCCTCTTCCCTCTAAGTCTGTGCCCACCAGAAACTTCCTAATGACTTTCTAATTCAGTTTCCCAGGTTCCTTGGTCCTGGGAAGAGGTACCCTGGAGAGTAAACATAGATATCCTAATTCCTGGAAAAGCACATCTACCCTGTAGGGTCATATCACACTCTACTGTAATATCCATCCAGCTATGTGAAGGCAAGGATGGCATGTTTTGTTCTCTCTTGTCTAAAGCACTGCTGGATAAATATCACTGACTGCATGAATGCATGGCTCCTTTTTAGCTGGTCACAGGAGTCTGGTTAGCTACAGAACTCTGAAAGCCTAGAGAACTCTGAACCAAGGGATTAAGAAGGAGCTCCTTAGACTGTGATACTGAGGACATAGCACACAAAGGTGACGAATGCCATCTTGTGAAGCTCTACTGCACAACCTGCCAGCCCACTTTCCTTCTAGTCTTTCTAAATTCATGCTCCTCTTACCCACTTTCTACTCACAGAGCTGACCTTCGAGTTGCTTTGTGCTTTCAGGTTTGAAACTTTAACTTCCCAAACCAGCTCAGCCAGTTCCTCACCAATTCCTTGCTGGTGATCAGACCTACCATCTACCCAGTTTCCTAGGTGATAAACACCTGGGAATCTTGTTACTTCCTCTCCCTCTCTATTTAGCCCCCATACGGACTAGCACTGGGTCTTATAAATTCAAGCCACTAAATACTTTAAAATCTATGCCCTCCTGTTCAAAAGCACTACTATACTTTTAATTTAGGCCTTCATTATCTTCTGCCTGAACTATCTAAATGGAATCAGAATTGACTTCATTCTTTCTAATCCAGAATGACTTTGCAAAATACAAATCTGAACACCCCATTTCTCAAGTACAGGACAGACTCTAATCTCTTGGCTTAGAAATTGTTTTGATCTGGCTCTCACTACCTATGAAGCTACCACCTTCAGTCTCTGATCCTTCCTAATGCATCCCCCCTTACCTAATTGCCCATCACTTCCCAACCATATCATACTCCTGTATCTCTCTGCATTTGCACAGACTATTTCCTCCAAATGGAATGCATTGAGGAAAATCTCTAAAAAACCCTTTAAAAAGCTGAAAACCTCTAAAAGACACCTTTCACATTATACTGTACTTTTTAAGTGGTTCTAGCTCTACTAAATTATGAGGTCAAAGTACCAGGTATGGTTATCTTTATACCAGTAACCTCTCTCCCACACTGCCCCCTCTCCGCCACACAACTCCCTACTGCTGAGCCTGGTACAATACTTTGCTATCTTGCCTTTCTAATCGCCTTTTATTTGATAAATAATGGCCATAAAGTTTAGGGAGTCAGGGTTTTATGCAATAAATATGTTTTACTTTTATAATAAAAGAAAAAGTGCTAATGTCATCCTTACAATAAGATACATCCAAAGGTACAATTTAAAAAACCCCAAAATTCAAAACATAATCTTTTTAGTTCCTTAAATCTCAAGCTCATCTTACCTGAAGATTGGGATGTTGAGATTATTGCCTGAAGCAATGTATGGTGCTTTGATGTTATGGCAGAAGAGAATGAAAGTGAGCAGCAGATAGTCAATATGGGATCTATGAACTGGTAGAAATATAAGCGGCAAATTCGTCTAGCAAAGGGAAAAATGCCAAATTTAAAATTCAAATGTAAAATTCAATCACACTTTGCAACTGCATATTTGGCTAGAGTCACTCAAACACTGGCTAATCAGTGACTCACTCTTTAAAAACATCTTCCAATAATATGAACTTCCTTCAATGTAATACTTTTTGAGCTAAAAATAAGAGCAACTATAACAACAGAAATCAGTTGGGGGAAGAAGAGCAATCAAGAGTTCCAGTTGACCTACACCTTTTCTGAGAAGCAGCTCTACTGATATAAAAAGAGCACAGGTTATGGAGTCAGGCCTGGATTGGTTTGAAATCCAGGGCAAGTCACTTATTATCTGCCATCTGAAACAACCTATTTATCTATCTGTGTCTCTACTGCTTCATCTACAAAATAGGGATTGTTCTACCAGATTTTCAGGGTTGTTGCAAGGTAACTTACAAAAAAAAATCCTGCATATTGCTGGTAAGTACTCCCATTTCTCCTCCCAAAATACACAGCTACTGAAGTTACCACAAATAAGGAAAATCTTCCAAATGGGTTGAAATACATAATAGCACACAAGAGAACATTTCCACAAGAACTCTAAAAGCACTCGACAAATGAGGGGAAAACGGGGCAACAGATTCACAGAAATTCTTGCCTCAGTTGCAGCTTTAACCATCTCAAGTTGACCTTTGTGAATCTGAATGTTCCAAAAGAAGCTGTTGAACAGTTTTAACAGCACCCACCCAGTCAGTCTGAAACAAAGTGCAAACAAAAAACATAAATGTACACATATATATTTTTACATACAAGTATATACAGCTGACTTCTGTCTACTTAACTTTCTGGACCTACAACCTAAAAGTACTTGTAAATTACTTTGTGTGTGTGTTTACATGCATGCGTGTATATCTGAATTGCTGGATTAGACCTAACTTTATATATATACTACTTACAGAAGTATCCATTTATTATGGACTACACTCATATATCACTCTAATAACACTTTATGCTGCAGAAGGAAATGACCAAGGCAAACGAATATTTAGTGAGCAGAATGATCCCTCTGATGTACACAAACCACTCCTTTTACGACTTGGTTATGTGAAAGTTGTTTCACAACTAGTCTAGATGAGCAGATGTCAATTGTAATACAGTGGCTGCTATCAATCAATAGAGATGAAGGCATCTTCAAGCCTACCACAGAGCTACTTTGCATGAAAGCAGAATAAAAATATAAACGAGAGTTTAATTTCATATCAGGATTCATTAAAACATCTTTTGGACAGAGAACTGTGCTAGGAAAGTTCAATAATTCAGTCTTATTTGCTCAAATCACCATGGCTGTGATTGAAAGCTTTTTGCCTTGCTTTTTAATACCTGATCATTGTTGGTGAGACAGTGGCAACCATTTCTTGAAGAATCCTTCTAGCTTTCTTTTTCACTTTGTTAAGGGCTTTTGATTGTTGCTGGGCAGAACCATCAGGGTTTAATTCAGCAGCCACTTCTGCAATTGCCTCTTGTACTCTGGTATGAAAATGGAGAGACAATGTAACTGGTTCTCTACTACATTCTATATTCAGTATTTTCTAAAATGCAGTTGTAAATCCCCAAGCAAAATGTATGTTCTCTTTGAAATGTGGTAATAGGAAAGAATAAGTTCAAGCTAGAAGAGCTCTTTCTGGCTATTAAATATTAAAGACACTGGCTCCTATCAATTAACAGAAATAGGAGAGATAGGAATATTCACTGATATTCCTAAATCAATGAATCTCTGAGGAATCTGGAAAGCAGACTTAAGAAATTAATTCAAATGTACTAGGTGACAACTATGTGAATTCTAATGTTCCCATTAAAGTGTGAGAGACACGAAATTGCATTCTAGCAGAAGAGAGTAAAAGAAAGGTTATCCCTTTAGGCATATAATTCAGAGGTATCCAAAAGTCTACTACCAAATTAATGTGTGATTTTTCTTTTGAAGATCTAATTTACTATTAACTCTATTGTGACTCCATTAGTAAAACTATATGTAAAACTCTGGGAGGGATCAAAAAGGGACATAAATATTTATAAATATTTTTTCAACTCAAACCAGTAATGTTTAAAAGGCACAGCTCAAGATCAAAAGAGCACAGCACATAGTAATATGCAGTGAGATAAAAG
Source organism: Plecturocebus donacophilus (assembly GCA_004027715.1). Lineage (NCBI taxonomy): Eukaryota > Metazoa > Chordata > Mammalia > Primates > Pitheciidae > Plecturocebus > Plecturocebus donacophilus. The sequence goes on from PVKP010002443.1 coordinate 104,210, forward strand.
GAAACATTTAATCCAGTTTTATAAATCTTCCAGTTGACTTAGGGGAAAAAGTATGAGGTTCAACCTCCTTCAACCACTTCTAACATCCTAGTTACTAGTCAAAACATCTGGATGAAATAAACATACTTGAAGGTTTTAACAAGAAGAGAATATATAATAATCTAAGAGTTTCAAATAATTGTGTTTTCTCCCACTGGTGTTGATTTTGGACTAGTGAAGTAGAGCAAAATTCCACATAGCCCCATATTTCACTAATACAAAAAGACCAATACCAAAGGATATGAATGTACCCCAAGTCTGTTTCTTAAAAAGCATTAATTGTATTCTGGCCAGGAATGTTTCCACAAGTCATTACCATGACTGATGCATCTCCATTATCAACTACTCACTCATTCATTCAAGTACTTCTTGAGTACGTATTATGTGCCATCCCGTTCAGGCCTTAACAAACATAACACAGAGTCTACAAACGACTCTTGAGAAGTCAAAGCAGCCTTTTAATTCACCCTGGTCTCCTGCTCCCCAAATCCAGGTAGACCTCTAAAACTGGCCACACCAATGAGGCCAGTATTCTAGAATAAACATCCTAGAGTATGGGAGTTTGGAACACCTTCACCCAAACTCCCATACTGTAGAATGTTTATTTCCCCATTCCACCTGAGTTCCAGTCAGTCTCTACCATTTGGAACCAAGCTCCTGTGAGAGCAAACGCAGTATCTCATTCTCTTAAGATTTCTAGCAATGACTTTCTAGTACAAGAATTTCTACCTAGGTACTCAGTAACTGGCAACAATATCAAACTCATTTCTCTTTTGGCTATAAAATAGGAAATACAGTGTCTCCAACATTTATATTACAGAAAACAAAGAACTCTGGAAATATAAGCATCTCTGAACTCCTATTTGCCTTTCATGTTTTAGAAACCCATTCAATTATTAATCCACAAAACAAGACTGCTATTCCCACATGGCACTGTCACCAAAGCATCTGTTCTCCTTAGTTTCCTTTGGAGCTTAACATTTAATGTTTGGAAATGTGAACACTTCTTGAGACATAGTCCCAAAGAAACTAAAGCTTACTAAGGAGAATTACTTCCCCCTCCCAGTCCTACCACTCATCCCTGCCTCTGCCCAGCTTTATACCTATGCCCGCCCCTTACCTACTGCTGTTCAGCACATTTTCAGTCACGTTGGTGGCAAACATGCCCTTATGCACATCTCGCTCTTGAATAAAAAGAACATAAGAAAGGCATCTTGCAAGCCATCCCCGGTGTCTGTAATGTGAAAAAGTATCATAGGTACACCTAAAACAAGTTGCTTATATTATAAACTAATTTTGCATCCATTAAAAACAAGGCCTAATGTCATCTATTTCTGAGATTTAGGGTTCTCCTATAACAAATTCTCCTTAGTTGCTCAGACTGCTGTGCAGCCAATTTTATTAATGTACTCTCAGCTAAAGGTGAAACTTGGAATTTGTGTATTAATGTTTGAATAGTGTTACTGTGCTGAATAACCCTATATAAAAACAAAAGAAATAAGAACATTGGCTTTAATGGTACGATTAAAAAGGCAAAAATGTGTAATGCTATATATAAACTATATTTATTCTGATAAACCGCACAGTTTATAGTTATAGCTATGGGCAATAAAAAGATAAATTTGGAGGCAGGGCATGGTGACTCCCAGCCGTAATTCCAGCACTTTGGGAGGCTGAGGCAGGTGGATCGTCTGAGGTCAGAAGTTTGAGACCAGCCTGGCTAACATGGTGAAACTCCATTTCTACTAAAAATACAAATAATTAGCCAGGTGTGGTGGCACATGCCTATAATCCCAGCTATGAGGGAGGCTAAAACAGGAGAATCGCTTGAACCTGGGAGGCAGAAGTTGCAGTGAGCCCGGTGAGCCGAGATCGAGCCATTGCACTCCAGCTTGGGCAACAAGAGCAAAACTCCATCTCCCTCCCCCTCCCCAAAAAAGATAAATTTGTAAGTCTTTTCCTATGATTAAAGGTTATTTTTTTTTTATTGTCATAGTTTTTTTTTCCTGAGATAATCAATGACTTTCTAATTGAACTGACAAGGCTGATCGGTTGAAAGAAGTCAAGCATGATCTAAATATTTGTGCTCTGGGCTAACGAAGCCAGAATTTCTCACCTTTTATCCCCCTCTACATTTTAAATATATCTGAGATACAGAACATATTCCTGTCAGTAACAAATGACTATGTGGTATTTAGATGGGAGGATGGAGAGATGAGTTTCAGAATAAGAATGCTACAAGCTTTCATTATATAATAATTTGAAACCATTTGTAATGACTACATAATGCCACATTATCATTATCAATTCAGTAACTCTGAAAAGACCCAGAATGCCCTCAATTGAGAAAAAGTAACTTGAGGGAGAACTGTTTATGAATCACCTATTTCTTCATCTCTTCTTCCTGCCATTCTCTTTCTTCCTCCTTTCCTTTGTGTAAACCTTCCAAAAATTTGGCCCAGTATGTTAAATGTTAATCCTAAACTTTTCCTTCAGCCAACATTTTCAGAAATATTACTGGAATGTACAAAGTCCAAGTTCTCTATGAAATCCTTTTGCAACTGACTGTAAGCATTGTGTGTGTGTGTGTGTGTGTGTGTGTACATGTGCATAAGTGTGACAGTGACAGTCTGTGCGACTGTAAGTGTGTAAAAATATTTTAGGCTTTGTTTCACATAATACACATTAGAACTAAATAGCTGAACATGCAGCTTATTTCATTAAATAGTTTCATAACGCCTAGTCATGATAGCAAATGTAATTTTCCTTAACTGTCTCTAACTGAGGGCAAGAAACAAACCACTTGGCTTTACATATAAAATATCTACTTACATAAGGAAGAGAAGACTCTATGAGATCCCTTTTCTTAGAATCTTATCATCATCGTATCAAAAAAAAATTCAACACCAAAGTCTCTCCCCTCTCCTTTAAATTTAAATTTAAAAGAGAGACCAGCAGCCTGGGAATGGGAAAGATATGCTCATGTCTTAGACTTAAGTTCTATTTTTCAAAAGTTTACTAAAAATGCAAGTATTATCATTCTCATGTGTGATCTAATCATCAAATTATGAGAATTAATTTCATAAAGGCTTCAAGTAGTTGATTTCTTGCACTAATTTTCATAGAATTTCAAGTATTTCTCATCATCTGAGTCTACCTGCCTGCCTACTCCAGGTATCTACTCTTAGAATTACAAGGACTGCTAGCATTTGGCTACTGATTCTCTTGCCTCACAAACATTCACATAACCTTTTGACCCCCCTTTCTTGTCCACTTGCCTAGACTCAGATCAAACAAAGGCCCTTTTCTCTCACACTGGTACTTTCAAGCCCATCCCATGTGACTGGAAATTGTAAGAATTCTAAGTAAAGTCTTGGGTAAATAATAAATCAAATGGCATTTGCTCAATAGAAAAATGTCTTCTAACACTCTACAGATTAGGCAGATTTCAATAATGTATACTTTTTCTAAAATATTAAATAGTTATAATAAATCACAAGAGATTCAAACCTACCGGCCTCCTCAGACAAATATTTCCCACATTTTGGCATACTTCATATCCAAAAATCAATATAAGAATAAGTCAAAGAACACTCTAAGTGGCATCTACACGCCCATGAAAATATTTATAACTACAGAAGTGGTAAGAGTAATAGTTCTCTCTGTGGCTATACTGCTTCCGGTTTTTAGATAAAGCCTCTTGTGTCAGAAACTCATATTCTACTAACTCTCAGTAACTCAAAGCAATTCAGCTTAAAGTGTGTTAACTGATTATTAAGTTTTTCTTTTGAGATGTAGTAAAAATATTAGAAATTTCTTTTTACCTTGTGTGAGTTTCATTGATATAAATAACATTCCGCAAACCCAAAGACGGGATACTGGGGTTGAAAAATTTGTCCTGTATAAAACAAAGTAAATGTAGACATAAATACACAACTAGATTGACGGTGAAGAGCTCTCATTATGAGTTCTTGATGACTTTAATATCAAGCATAAAAACAGACATTGCCTCAAAAATCTAAGTGAAGAAAAATGTTTGATTGAAAAATACTTTTTAGCCTTCGAAGAAAGTCATAAACTCAAAATTAATCTTTAAAATCTTAAAACCAAAGGAAATAATACTCCTTCCTTCTTGACTCCTCATCTCCACCCTGAAAGAACTGAAGCTACAGGAGTGTCAAGATTTCAGTTTTCCCAAAATACAAAGATTACGCTAAGTACCATACAGTTATTGTTGCTTACTACATCTTCCAAAAATCCTGACACATAAGAGTCATTAACATCATTTTATAGGTGAGAACCTAAGGCGGGTAGAGCTTTAGAATGCAATCTTATGTCTTGCTCCAATGTGTCTTTCTATTAACCCCGAATAACTGTCCACTTAATTGAGAAATCATATGTCTACTGGTCACCCTCTGTACACATGATCTTGAAAGATAATCCAGAGACAGCTTTGCTGAAAAGACAGTCTATAGCACAATTCACATGGCACAATTACCTAGTCACACAGGTTATAAGCCACCTTTATCAAAATGGACAAAAAGGTAACGGTTCCACACTGAAACGCTGAAAAAGCATAATGTTCCCTCAACAAAAAATATAAAAATACTTAAATGGAATCTCTTTAGAGAAAAGGAAAATAGGATTTCAGAGAAAAGATAGCAAATGTCATAAAGTTACCAATAAAAATATTTTTAAACAAATGATTTTAAATGATCATGTCACGGAAGTAATTCAAGATCAAGTTCAGCTCCATCAGGTACGATAGTTAGGCAAAAATCAATTGTCTGTTGTAAACCATCACCATCACCCAATAATATCTTATACTCTCTGACTTAAGAACACATTGTAGTTATTGTTTTGAGTAAACATTCAAAATCAGAATTAGACTAGAGTCAGATCTAAAAAGAAAAGCCACATAACATTCTGTTTAAATCTTGATTGCAAGTGGCCTATTAATCTGAACTAGCTTTACTCCTAGACTAGAAATTTCTAGGATCCTTCAATTCTACCAAATTCTTGCACCAATGCACTTGTGGTTTAAGAGAAGCAATATTTATAACAAGACATTCTGGAGCAGACCTGAACATTTAACACAAACTGCTTGGGTTCCACACAATTCTCTCTCACATCAGTAAACCCCTTTATACAAACTCAGAATTCTAGTTTCTGCAAGCCAACCTTGAGTAGAAAATTCACACAGCACAATTACCTAGTCACACAGGTTATAAGTCATCTCTATAAATGGCAGGCACTTAAATGGCAGAATTTCTACATCCTAATAACTGGATCCCAGAGATAACGTAATATTCAGAAATGACTTTTAAAAGGCAATTCTACTGCCTTCGACCATAAGCACATGAAATTCTATGTTCCTGTGCTAACTTGTCCTTCTCTTCAACTACCATCAAAAACCTACCTCTCACCCACTCGACTCTTCTCAAAGGCTACACTGTAATGCAGAAGATATTGCATGGCTCATGTTTTTCCACAAAAATACAAACAACAAACCCATATACACTCTCTAAAATCTTTATCCTAAGATTTTAGGTGATGATCCTTCACTATCACAAAGTCAGAGGACACCTTCCATTAGCAAAGGCTAAGAGCAAAGTCACAGCTTTAACTTCTTCTTCTGTCCCATTATCTCCTTCTTATCTTGCTAGGATTTTAATGTTAAGTGCTAAAGTTCAACACCTAAAAGTTCATGAAGGTTCCCACTACCTCCTTGGAAGACTTAACTGAAAGGAAGATCTACTCTCCCCTTTAAAATCCTACTAAAACCTCAAAAAAACTAGAATGTTATCTAGTATCAATTATGGAACCTATATTTACTAAATAAATGAACGGAAAGAAAAAGTATGCCAACATCTTTACTTGAAATATTTGGTTCATAAGCATGAGTCTCTTAGTTCGGAAAGTGAATTTAGTACATTAAGACCACCCACTGCAAAACTGGAAATCTCCATATTTCATGCTGCGTACTAAGGCCAACAAGCACTAAGATTCTTACCCAGCTCTGGGGAGTGCAGGAGTAACAACATCTTCCAACAAACGGCCTTTTCCGACTCATTAGGCTTTCTTTCCATTTTAAAGTTGCAGATCTGAAGACAGTAGGTCTAAAACCACACTCACTCTGACAAATATTAAGAAAAAAAATAGTGTCTAAATGGCAAGAGAATACTTGTCTACTTGATCTCAAAAACTAAGGTATTTTGGACAGAAGAAAGACTTATGGCATATTCTTCTTTTGGACACGGTGATTTTCATTTAAGTACTCCCTCCATGATCAACAGTTAGATAAAAACCACATAAGCAAAAGTTGAGCACCCAAGAATAGTAATAGCTACACACTGAAGGCAGCATTCAAAAATTTAAAAACTAAATTGTAGAAAGTTCAACAGACTTCTGACAGCAAGACAAATATATTCAGACTCCTGGATCTCTATGCTACAATTAACCGTACTCCCTTTTAAACCACACACTCCCACTACAGAACTATAAAGACCTTACATAGTGAGCAAGATTTTACAGTTTCACAATATAGGTCATGTTATATTGAAATAGAAAAAACAATCCAAGAAAATATATGCCTTTTAGATTGAATTCATACTATAATTTCCTACTTTTAAATTTTTAAAGTTTACTTCTATTATAAAACCCATATTTTTTAAGTAAACTCATGGAAAGTATATACTGAGTAAGAAAGAAAAAAAAAAAATCTAACTTGACCAAAAACTACTACAGCGTTTTTTTTCCTATGCAAAAGGATTGTTTTGTTTTCTAACATAATTAGTGTATGTAAATTTTCTACCCATTTTTTCTTCCCAATATAATGCCATAAAATTTTTTATTAGGCTTCATAAATATACCAGGTTCTGTAGCTATTAATCTCTCCTTGTTATTATGTTGCTGCCAGTATTTGCACCTTCATAAACATCATTAAAATGAACACTTTTAGGCTGAGTGCTCTTAACTCTTATCCTAAACTTACCCATTCCTCACTTGTGTGCTTGCATCGACCAACACTGTATTCTGATGAATTTGGCAGATAAGAAACATCTATTGTACCAAGGGTCAGTGCAGACTCATCCATGTCACAAAGTGTAATTCCAAAATCATGTGCTATTAAAAAAAAAAAAAAATACAGACCATTTAAATTAACAAGGAATTGAGAAAGTAAATACTAGAACTCAAAATTCTTATTTCTACGTTACTTTGCTCCATAATGGGATATCAAATGAACTGATAGACTTCTACCACGTTGAGTCACAATGTAAAAACTGACTTTGATGTGTTTAAATGAACACAGTTAGGCTGCCCTGACTAGAAAAAAAAAAAAAATCAACATTTGTATCCTAAGACTTCCTGAATATGTAAGGATACAACATTGTATCCTTAGACTTTCCAAACAAAATAGCTATTACTAGTCATTTGCAAGTGTAAATAAAAGCTTATTTTTATTTCATTTTCATTAATATTTGAATAGTTCCTGGCAGAATAAAGGCATGTTTATTTAATTAAGGCAATTAGGGCATGCTTTAAGTTCCTCCACTTAAATTGAATTAAGATCTTAATTTTCTTGTGCTGTCCTAAAAGAAATACTTTCAGTTTTAATACAAAGGTAATACGAAGCTATAAAGCTCTGAAAGAAAAGTACACTATTTTGAAAAATCTGATGTCTGAGTTTTCATCCTTTTCGATAAGCTTTCTTCTACCCTAAGGAAAAAGTTTCACTGAAAGTAAACTCCTAGAATAGATATTAACCCAAAATATAAAAAACTCTCTAACATAATCTCTAGTCTCAAATTATTTTAGCTTTTGGCTGTTTCTCACCTGGCCTAAAATCATTCCATTAAAATCCTTAAGGGTCATGTGGAGATTAACAGTGTTCCTTTGGAAGGCATATTCCGATTTCTTTACAATCCCTACATGGGTTTGCTACAATCACTGCTATTCTCGGCATAACTACCTATATTCTCAACAATTTAACATAAGTACAAGGTAACATAATATGCCAGGGGAGCGAATAAAGCAATGCACCTGGGATGAAAGTTCTTCTGTATCATAACATAAAACTTCAGGACTCAGCTATCAGTTTCGGGTGCAGAATGTCCATACAACAGGGGAGCCGCTGCTGCCTGCAAAAACGAAGAGGGGATGAGGGGAGGAAAAAGAGACCAACTTGTGCCAACAGGAAGTCCACGTTTTGCACTTCCTCCCCACAGTTCGCTCAAGGTCAAGGTGTAAAAAAGAAGCAATACCCAGAGGCACCAGCCAGTAGGCGCTGAGGGAAGCAGACTGGAGGATCTGAAAAAGGTAGAGGCTGGAAGACCAGCTCTGAGGCTTAAATCTTCCACTGCTTACCATCTGTGCGATTTTTTAGTAACATAAGCTGGTTAACTTCTATGCCTTGGTTTTCCCATCTAGAAAATGGGCATAATGGGCTCTTACCTCTTGGGTTGCTGAGAGGACTGAATAAATACGAACAAAGGATCTACCACGGGGTGGAACACACAGTGAGCGCTCAGTCCAATCAATGGTGACGCTAGCATTAATTATTTTCAGCACACCGGCTGCTCTCAGAGCACCCCTGCTGCCTCAATGTCCCCCCAGGGACCCAGGCGGGCTGGCTGGCGGCGCCTCCGCGCGTGCAGATGCTTAGGGTACTGAGTCCATAAGGACTCCTTCCTCACCAGTGGAACCCATGCCCCAGCCCGGTCACCCCTGGAGAATTGAATCCTGACCCCCACCCCTGCACGAGCCCGACCCATTTCTCAGGGAGAAGCCCGGAGCTCGGAGGACGGAGAAAAAGGGACAGGACTGCACCAGCAACTTGCAGGAGTCGCACCAGCTCCACGAACCTGTCCCGGCGCTCCAGGCCCAAGCAGCCTCCCGCAGCCTATACCCACCCTCGCAGCTCGCACCCCAGCAGCTCCGGCTTCGCTTGCTGCAGCTGCCCGCAGTTCAAGTCTCGGCCAGTGCCTGCTGCAATGGCGCGCTCTGATGACGCAACCAGCGCGCGGGATTGATGCTCTCAGCTAGCGAGCCAGCGCCGGGGGCGGGGCCCGGGGCCTCTGGGTGCGTGCGTGGATCTGAGAGTAGAATGTGTGCACTCTAGAGTGCGTGCCTGTGTGTGGCTAAAGATAGTGTGTGAGCGCTTGGACAGATGGTTACACTGCCTAGGCCTTGCGTGTGTGAGTGTGTGTGGGTATGTCATTCTGCTTTGTGTGAATTCAGCTCATCTGGGGGTTAGTCCCTCTTCAAGGCTCTATTGGAAGTGTGCGCGTGGGCTATCCGGTTATGTGTGTGGTCTGACTTTTTATGAGACCTGTAAGACTGCAGGATTTATTACGAATGGGAGAGGCAGGGATTGCAAATGGTCATGTTGTGTAATTTCTACAAAAGTGGCTGAGTGCCTTTTCCTTTAAGAAGGACAATGAGATATGAAATGAAGCAAATAAGGCTTATAGGATAAAAAGCCTCCGTTAGACAGGAGAAATAAGGGTTTTTTTTTTCCTTCGGACTATATGTTGCACATCATGGTAAATATAGTAAATAATAATGTATTACACAATTCAAAATTGCTAAGAGTACATTTCTAAAGTTCTCACCACGAAAACTGAGAAATAGGTAGATGTGCTAATTAGCTTGATTCAGTTATTCCACGTTGTATTCATAATGTGGAATAACTGAATCAAGCTAATTATACCATTGCTTTGTACCCCAGAAATATATGCAACTAATTAATTTAAAATATAATTTATGAAAAATGGCTTTTAGGAGTCTGAATGCAAGTTGGCCTACCTTTAGCCCTTGAAACAAATTAACACTGAGCATGCAAAGGTTCTTTCACAGTACTTGTCATGCCATTGACAAAGCCAATGATTATCAAGAGATTAGCAATTTAGAAGGAAAAAGATAACCTCTTTTAGCCAGGGATGGTGGCACATGCCTGTAGTCCCAGCTGATGAGGAGGCTGAGGTGGGAGGATTGCTGAAGCCCAGTAAGCAGGGGTGGCCGTGAGCCAAGATCAGCTACTGCACTCCAGCCTGGGTGACAGCGAGACCTGACTCAAAAAATAATAAACTTTTACATGCACTCAAGCAACAAACATTCAGTATGAACGAGGATCTGGGAATACAAAGATGATTAAGACATATGCCCTTCCCTCAAGCCTCCACCACCAGTCCTTGTCCTTCCTACACTCACTAATCCTAATCCCCTATTCAATACAAATCTTCGTGCATATCCACCTGGAAAAAAAAAAAACCATAGGCCTGGAATATAATAAGGCCTCCACACAGAGGCCTCTGCTATTCCCTGTTCTCCAACAGAAGGCTTACACTTCCTCTCTGATTGTTCTTAGACAAGCCATGGGCACTCATCCTCCTAATTCTGCTCATAGTGTTCTCCCTGAAATTCTACAGTTCCTTCCTGAACTAGTTCTTCAAGCCTTCCCTAATCTCTCCAGCTGTGATATCTCAAACATGTACTATGATACCACACCTTGGATCTTTCTCGATTTCTGTCTTCTAGAAGATTACAAACACGTTATGTCAGTGACTTGCCTCAGTCTCTTAGTTGACAACAAGTCTCTTGTTTTTATAGTAAGCACTCAATAAATACTTGTTGAGGCTAAGGAACAATAAAAAAAAATCCTTCTCTTGAACTTTCTGTGCCTCTGTATATACATCTTGAACTTTCTTGTGCCTCTATGTGTAAATCCACCCCAAAATGCAAATGTTATCCTCTTTTGAAACAATCCAAAATAATGGTAGTAGATATTCATTTTTTAAAAAAATATTTTGAGCTTCTTGAGGTCAAAGACCCTGTCTTTAGTCAACCCACACACATAATCTTAGCAATAAGCACACAACTAAATACTCGAGCACTTTATGCTGACTAGTCAGGAAAATGAATTTTAATCCCAAAACATTATGAAATTTTGTGTACAGGTTATTGGCCCCTGACAAGGAAAAAAGAAAGAGGGGAGAAAACAGAGAAAAGTCTTAGGGTTTGAAGTCACTACTAAAGAGAAACTAAGAACAATTGCACTAGAGAGGATAACACAGGAATTTTAAAATGTAAGCCAAAGGGAAAAATGGATTATCTTACATAAAATTCATTTTGCAATGCCCATTGCAAAGTGTTACTGTGGAGGAGATGTACATTGCAATGTCAGATGTCTCATGTAACTTAATGAGAATTGTTTTGGAAACAAGTGACACCCTTGACAATCTGTTTTATGAAGAGAGTCACAGTAATTTATAGCAATCCAGTCTAGCCAGCTAAGATGGAGCGACAGAACTGAATTTACTCTCCTGCCTAAAGCAACTAAAAACAAAAACAAACAGGTGTATATAAGACAATGACTTTTAAACATTGTGCTGGACAGTGGTCCCTGAGGAGAGAAAACAAATGAGGTGAGCCCTATGATTGCCTTGATTTACTACTAGAGGGAGCAGCCCAGGCTGCAGTACAAAGAGGGGAATCCAGGAAGAGCTAGGCAGACTCCCTGAGTTGAGGAGACAGAACTGGGAGAGCAGGGAGGGCAAAGCAGCTAGAATTGGGAGTTCTATGTCAGAGAGGGGAAAGCTACACAGAGAAAAAAGGAGCTATGGAAATCTACAACAGAGCTCACTTCTGCCGATTAGAGAATGTGTGTGGGCAAGCTTACCTAAGGCCAGGAAATAATCATGTATGAAGGAAAGAGAGAGCAATAACTAAAGCTTACATGGGGTAGGAAATTAATCCTGCTCCCAAAAGGCAGAGTAGAAAGATACCCAGTGATCATATAGGACCAGAAATAGTGCCCGATCCTGGCACCCAGACTGGAAAACCTCATAATTCACAACTCAAATGGTTTTGCTTCAGTAATGGGGCAAAATTAGCCCTAATGTAAATGCTACTCTGATTCTGAGAAATCTTAAAAGTCAGCCCCCAAAGGATTAAGCTGTTTTTAAGAACCAAGTGTCCCAGAGTAAAGCACAAAAATATTTATAGGAAATTAAAAATGACCAACACCTAACAAGGTAAAATTTGCAATGTCTGGAATCCAATCAGAATTATAAGTCATGCAAAAAGAAGCAGGAAAGTAATGAGAAAACAAAATCAACCAATTGAAAGCATCCCAGAAATGACAGAGATGAACAAGAGAACAAGGGCATTAAGAAAGTAATTATGATTGTATTCAATGTGTTCAAAAATAGAAAAAAATAGACTGAGCATGGGAAGTAGAGATGTGAAAAATCTTTTTTCTTTAAAAAAGACACAAACCAAACACATATGAGATAATAAAATCACTGAGATTTTTTTAACACACTAACACACACACACACACACACACACACACGCAGGATTAATAGAATAGACATTACTAAAAAAGAAACAGTAAAAAACATGAAAGCATTGTGATAAAAACTATCCAAAATGAAACACTAAGAGAAGAAAAAGACTGAAAATAAAAATAACAGAGTATCAGTGTGCCTAGTATACATGCAATTGTAGTCCCTGAAGAAAATGAGAAATATGAGGTAAGAATAGATTAGGGAGGACAGAAAAAAGAATTTGAAGAAATAACTGATGAAAACTTTCCAAATTCGACCAAAACTATAAAATCATAAACCCAAAAAGCTCAACAAACTCAGTAGAAACATGAGGAAAACTATACCAAGAAACATAATGCTCAAAATATGTAAAACCACTGATAAAGAGAAAACCTTAAAAGCTATTAGAGAGAGAGAAAAAAGACATTACTGTACAGAAGAACAAAGATAAGAATGACAAAAGGTTTCTCACCAGAAAAATGCAAACCAGAAGATGGTGGAGCAGCATTGTAAGTACTAAATGAAAAACCTGTCCATCGAGAATTCTTTTATATTAATATACAACATGTACATTTTATATATATATATATATATCAAAACAAGACAAAATAAAAACATATTTTGACCAAGAATCGCTGAAAGAATTAACCACCAGCAGGTTTGTTCTATAAGCAATGTTAAAGAAAGTCTTTCAGGCAAAGAGAAAATGCTATCAGTTGGAATTCTGAATCTATGCAAAGGAATTAAGAGCTTAAGAAACCACAAATATGTAGGTAAATAATTTTTCTTATTTTTAAAGCCCTTATTTTATTTTATTTTTGAGATGGAGCCTCGCTCTGTCACCCAGGCTGGAGTACAGTGGCGTGATCTCAGCTCACTGCCAACTCCACCTCATAGGTTCAAGCAATACTCATGCCTCAGCCTCTTGAGTAGCTGGGTTACAGGCACCCACCACCACACCCAGCAATTTTTTTTTTTTTTGTATTTTTTGTAGAGTTGAAGTTTTACCACATTGCCCAGGCCATTCTCGAACTCCTGACTTCAAGTGATCCGCCTACCTTGGCCTCCCAAAGTGCTGGTATCACAAGAGTGAGCCACTGTGCCCAGCCATTAAAACCCTTTTAAAAAATAATTGGTTAATGCACAAGCAACAACAATACTTTGTGGGCTTTAGAACATATATAGAAATAAAATATATGATGACAACAGCACAAAGTCCAGGAAGGAAGAAGTATTCTGTTGTAACATTCTTATTTTATGCACTAAGCTGTATAATATAATTTAAGGTAAACTGTAATAAGTTAAAGATGTATACTTTAACTTCTAAAGCAAGTACTATGAAAGCAAAACTAAGAGTTACCATTAACACATCAACAAAGAAGATTAAGTTGAATTTTTAAAATGTTTAATGAATTCAAAAGAAGGCAGGAAATGAGTGTGGAGAAAAGAATAGATAGAATAAAGAGAAAATACATGGCAAGATGGTAGATTTAAACTCATATAAGTAATCACCCTAATTAAAAGGCAGATATTGTCAGATTGGAAAGAAAATGAAGATACAACTATATGCCACGTATTTAAAAACTCACTTTTAAATATAAAGACAAATAAGAGTAAAAGGTTAGAAAACAGTATGCCATGCTAATGCTAATCAAATGAAATATAGGTGGTTATATTAGTATCAGATAATTTATAGAGGATCATTTTATAACGATAAAAAGGTTAATTCAGAATGAGTACAAACCAATTCTACATGTTTATTCCTCTAATACAGTACTTCAAAATACATAAATAAAAAAGTAATCAAATTGCAAGAAGAAATTTTAAAAATCTACAATTGTAGTCAGCAATTTCAATATCCCTCTACCAATAACTAACAGAACAGTGGGTAAAAAATTAATAAGGATATAACAGGCTTATACAATACTATCAACCAACATGGCCTAATTGACATTTATAGAACACTCCACCCAGTAACAGGAGAATAAACATTCAAATGCACACAGAACATCCACCAAGATAGATCATATTCTGGACCATAAAACAAGTCTCAATGCACATATAAGGATCTGAATTACATAAAACATACTCTGAGCATAGTGGAAATTACAAAACACTAACTTAAAGGTATCTGAAAAATCCTTAACTATTTGTAAACTCACATACTTTAAAAAAAATCATGATGTTAAAAAAAATAAAAATTAGAAAGTACTTTGAACTGAATGATAACGAAAACACAACATAGCATACTTTGAGGATTGCAGCTGAAACAGTACTTAGAAATTTATAGTGCTAAAACACCTACACTAGAAAAAAAGAAAGATCCCAAATCATTGATCTCAGATTCAACCTTAAGAAAAAAGAGTAAATTAAACCCAAAGTAAGCAAAACAAAAACAGAAAACAATAAAGGGCAGATATCAGTGGAAACAGAAAAATTTTAAAACAGGAAAATAAAAAACAATTAAAGCTGAAAGCTAATTCTTTGAGAAAATCAGTAGAATTAATGAACTTTTAGCCAGATTCATAAGGATAAAAGAGGAGGATGCACATGATTGCTATTAGGAGCAAGAAGAGTGGCATCCCTACAAATTCTGCATACATAGCAATGCAGCCTTTCATTGCCCAAGCTAGTTGCCTTTTGTTCTCAGGGTGGTGTTACCAGATGTTAGATTTCCTATCTTCATAATGAGAGTCTGATTAGAGCCTATAAAAAGTTGATCCCACCCATTGTACCAGCAGAGAAGCTATTCCCTATTTCCTTCTCTATGATTTTGTTCAGGACAATCTCCTGGCCAACTCTGAAAAAATAATGAATCATATCTAAACCAATTATGAAAATGGCACACACCCTGCATTTGTGAAAGTAATGTACATGTACCTCTGTGTACACTGCATTTTGTTTTGTTTTGCCATTTTCCAGATTTTCAAGGTATTTTAAAATCTTTTCTTCTGACGTTCTACATGTTGACCAGTGTACCCGCTACATTTTAACATGGCTCATTCTCATGATAATCCTGTAAGATATTAAGATCCTTAATTTATAGATAATAAAAATGGGCTCAGAGTAATTAAATAAATTGCCAAAATCAAGCAGACAGAAATCAACACAGAAGGGATTTGAACTTACGCCTTTCTCATACTAAACTTCATATTCTTGACAATAATTCATGCTGCCTTCCTAATAGTCCTTGTTCAAAGGCTCCCCTTCAGACTGATCCAGATTAATTGACCAAAACCTCCCAAAAATGGATGCATTTGTTCAAGTAGCTGCAGGTCTACCTATGTATAGTAGCATTTCTCTACAAGAAAAATGTAAGGACATTGTCAACTGACTTGCCAATATCCAATAATAAAGTATCTATTAAATTCCCTTATATAAAATATAATGATTGCTCTAACAAAAACTTTTAAAGTAAGCAGCTTGGCATGAATTAGTCTTAACGCATCCATGCTATTCTCATTATGACCTACTTTTCTTTGGGCTGCTTTTGTTTGTTTATTTATTTATTCAATAAATATTTATAGAACATCTACTTCATGCCAAGCAAGCTACTGTAGACACAGCATTGAACAAGACAGCACCATACCTCCTCCCTTTGAGCTTTTAGTCAAAATATTCAAGAATATTTACAGTAAGCCTGTTTAATCATTGTTTCAAAAGTTTCAAAAATCAGCATCAAGTTCATTGAGCTGTGGCTTCCAGAATTCACTTCCTAGTTCCAGCTAATTTGGGGCAGTCACTGAGACTTGCCTGTTTAAGACGTGTTTCCACCCTCTGGTTATATTCAGGGTGATCTCTTGTATAGTTCTGAGAAAAGAATGAATCAAGTTACCTAAGCCAATTATGATAATCTTGTTCCCTAATACTGCAACAATTCTTGCAGCCAAGACGGTCACATGACCCAGTTCTGGGCAGTGTGAACTGAAAGCAAGGCAAACTGAGGGTTCCTGAAGAAGTTTTTCTTTCCTAGTAAAAGAGTACACAGCTGGCACTGCTTTCTTTTCCCCTTTCCTCCCATTTGCTATGTAAGTCAACGTCCAAACCCAATACCACCAATCATACACCTCTGGATTCTGCCAAATCTCCACCTGTGGAAGCCACTACAATGTTGTCTTCTATCACTCTCTGGTAAATGCATTCCTGATCGTCACATGCAAGTTTATTGTAATGAATGGGCAGCTTAGAGCCCTATTGCAACACATCCCAAGCCCAATTTATTTAAACAATTAGTCAAACACTTTTTTTACTGCCTACCTATATATACTCTGTGAGGAGGATACACTCTAGTTCCTGTTTTTAGAAATTCAAGATCTTATTGGATAAAACAAAGTATACATGGTTAAATAGCTACAAGTAAATAAATAAATGCATTTCTAATTATATTTGAGCCTTGATCTCATTGCTAGAATGACTCAAACATTCAAAAATAATAATAAAAGAGAGAGAGAATGTCTAGAAATAGTCCCTACCAGTGTATCACATGCTGAGGGGTGGCAGTGAAGATGACCTTAGATTCTGCCTTTAAGAAAAGGTCTTAGGCCGGAAGAGAGGGAAACCCCTCTGACTTACTTTTACCACATTTAAGGCATAATAAGGACTTCATTTTGACCAAAACCTGCTTATCAGGAAACTAATCAATAGAGTAAGCTTCAAATAAGAGACATTAAAGGATGACTGGAATAACTGCAGTGCCAGCTGGAAATGTCTGTAAGTGTATACCACACATGGACTGCTAATTGCATTACCCATCACATATATACTGGTTTATGAAATCATAATTCAGAACTGAAAAATTCAGGGAAGCAAATAATCAATATTCTTCCTTCTTAGGAGAAGGCAGAATCTTCCAAAATGCTGCCCCCCAAAAAAGTGAGCCCATCCTACAGACACAGACAACTATTTCCTTAGTCCCAAGCGATTGCTCCCAAGCTATACGATATTTCTTCTTACATACACACTTGCTTCCAAGTCTTCAAGAAGACTAACCTGTGGCCAAACATCATGGCTTATAATAATGTAAACTTCCTGGGCTCGAGCATAAGGCATGCTGGGACCTCATTCTAGGAGGGAGAGTGAGGAGGGCAGAGCCAAACAGAAGGGAAGACAAGCACATTTTCCCAGATACTGCAGTTAGTTATAACAAGACATAGTGTTCAAAGAATGCACCAAGCCCAGGTCCAACTCAGACAGCTTAGAATGGAAAGGGTCTTCGTGACAAGGCAGGTTAGAGCAGCAGTCCCTCAAGATGGTCATCAAATACACCGGAGCCGGGCAGTAGACAGCCAGGCTTCCGGGAGATCTCTCTTGCCATCTCCCACCAGATAGAGTATGTGACAAAGTTCAACTCCCTAGGAAGAAAGTACAGTGGGAACTAGGTAGTGCTGTGCTACTGGGCAGGGCACCAATTCTAGAGGGAAACTGGGGCTCTGCATGGTATAACTAGCAGAATTAGCTTGGATGTCTCTTAATTTTTAACAACTGTTTGCTCATTCTTAAGGAATGAAAGGTATTTTTCCTTTCTCCCAGTAGTGTAGCCAGGCTCTGTGGTTTAAGTCCTGAGGTTCCCTAAGCCCTGGAGTAATTGCAATTAACTGCCTTTTTGTGATCAAATGCCAAAAAATGAGAAGCTGCTTGACTGGGGTTGGTATCCAAGAAGACAAATCCTAAATGGGCCTTTGTTTTCTCATGGGCTCAAGCCAGACTGTGGGAGGAAAGATCGTCCAAGGACAGAGTGGAGACCAGGATGACCTAGGCATTGAGAAGGGACAGGGCTCGGGGGTCTGATGGTGGCTCAGATCAGAGATCCTTCAGATGCAGAGCCTTGGAGATGGCTGTGCTTCAAAAAAGGGTGAAGATGGGGGACTGTGAAGAATGAATGTAGCACCTTAGAAACCTCAGTGAAGGTCCCAGTGACTGAGTATGTCATGAAGGGAATGGAACTTCAAGTACCAGGCAGAGCCCAAGTAAGGTGCAATCAGGAAGGGGACTGACCTGAGCTGACCCAGGGCCTCTGCTTGGCTTCCACACAACAGAAGCAACAGGGTAAGAGGCAGGAGGGTGGAATACGCCAAATAATCGTCAGTATTGGCCTTCAAGAGAACTTTGACATAAACTATTTAAAGACAGGTTAGTACCGTATTCATTCATTCATCCATTCATTCATAACACACTGACTGAGAGCCTTTTTCTGCAGCAGGCATCTTGCTAAGTGCTAAAGACACACAGATGAAGAAGTCACACACAGATCCTACCCTTGTGGAATTCATGGTCTCATGACCTGTGGTAGGTAGGGATGGAGACAATAGGAAGAAAGATAAACACACTTTTAAAATCACAATGAAATTTTTTAAAGTGCAATAAAGAATCCAAACAGCATCTGCCCCAGAGAAAAACAGAGGTGGTCACGAGAGAGATCCAAGATGGCCACGTAGCAGCAGCTCAGGATTGTAGCTCCCAGTGAAAGCGCAGAGAGCGAGTGGATGCTGCAATTGCAGACGAATTTTTGATGCCCACAGACTGGGAGATTCCCGGCAAAGGAGCCACACGGGTCGCCAGCGCGACTCTTTTGGCCGGCGTGGTGCTTCTCAGTGCAGAGTGTACGGGACTGGGTGCCCAAAGGCTCCACTGGTCCCATCCCCACAAGGAGAACAGCAATTGGAAGCGCTGAGGAGAGAGCGAGCATAGCTGAACCCGGGAAGGCCCAGCTCTGTGGGGAAGGGGCGCCTCCCGAAGGAAAACTAAGAAACAGAAAAAACTTCATCACCAACAAGGCGGACGTCCACTCAGAGACCCAATCTGAAAGTCAGCAATTACAAAGACGACAGGTGGATAAATCCACAAAAATGGGAAGAAACCAGTGCAAAAAGACTGAGAACACCCGAAATCAGAATGCCTCTCCTCCTGCAGGGGATCGCAGCTCCTCATCAGCAAGAGAACAGGGCCTGACGGAGGATGAGTGTGATGAACTCACAGAATCAGGCTTCAGAAGGTGGATAATAAGAAACTTCTGTGAGTTAAAAGAACATGTTTTAACCCAATGCAAAGAAACTAAGAATCTTGAAAGAAGATTTAACAAAATGTTAACGAGAATGGACAACTTAGAGAAGAATATAAGTGAATTGATGGAGCTGAAAAACACAACA
>PVKP010002444.1:0-123720 GCA_004027715.1 Plecturocebus donacophilus
GGGAAATAGGGGAGGGACAGTGCGGGGGGAGGGACAGTGGGGGGTGGGGAGGTGTGGGGAGATAGCATGGGGAGAAATGCCAGATATAGGTGAAGGGGAGGAAGGCAACAAATTACACTGCCACGTGTGTACCTATGCAACAATATTGTATGTTCTTCACATGTACCCCAAAACCTAAAATGTAATAAAAAAAAAAAAATATTATCCCAGGAAAAAAAAAAATAAATAAAAAAAAAAAATAAAAATAAAATAAAATAAGTACAGTAAATGGGATACATGTTTTGGGTAAACTTTTTGTGTAAATTAAAATCTTACAGTTATTTTTGATACACATTTAATATCTAGGTCATTTCCAAAAGAGTTTTGAAAATATGTTTCTTAAATTGTGGAATTATTCTTATCTATAAATACCTACATCTGATAGTTCAGGATTTCTTGCTTTTTAGGGTTTCACTAAAGTTTTAGGTTACTAAGGATAAGAATCCTAGTTAACAGGTAATTCTGTATACAAAATGTGCCAGAAAGGGTTATGTTATTAGGCAAAAAAAAAAAAAAGAAAGAAAGAAAGAAAGAAAGAAAGAAAGAAAGAAAGAAAGAAAGAAAGAAAGAAAGAAAGAAAGAAAGAAAGAAAGAAAGAATTTTGTCTAATTCAGAAGTTATCTAAAAGTTAGTTCAAATTACAGATCTGAAAAGGTTATTTATGAAAGGATGTAGTAAGGAATCATTAAGTAGGTCAGAAAGATGTGGAAAAGTTTAAACAGTAAAATATTATTTAAAACCTGATAGAGGATTGGAGATATTTGGCTAATTAACATTTTCATATGCTCTTAGTCTTGATTAAAATAAAATAAGAAATGTTGTAAAGAAATGCATTGGCAGTTTGGCAATTCTTTTTTTAATGCAGTTAAGCATGAAGCTGGATTTAGTATGGAGCCAAATTTCACTTACATGGTTGCACTGCTTCATACTGTGTTTACTGGTTTGTGTGGATAGTGCTAGAGTACTTATTGGTCATCTGCCTAAAGTGAATTTCTTGATTGTACAGCATGTTTAACAATATTGGTGAACGTAGGGATATTGAATTGTGTATCAGGAATAAAATATTCATTATTATTCATTATGTGGGTTCATTTTGCAAGGGTGCCCTAGGTAACACTGTAGCCTCCGGAGTAAATTGAGTATGAAAATTTAGATTGGTTTCCTGTTTATTTGTTTTTACTTCTAGTTTTCATTTGTTTGCTGTTTATTCTCCTCTGGCTTTGCTTGTGTATCCATATGTATAAAACCATGATGATTTTTAGTTTCTAGTGGCAGGCTTTTATTTTGTTCTGTGAATAGTTATTTTGGTTCCTATGCATTTCTAGCAAGTCATCATTTGTTCCATTTGTCTGGAATTCCTAAGCTACCTTTGTCAGGCCTGCAGGAATTAATATAGCACACCAGCTTTCTATCCTTTAACTTTTTGAATTTTAGGCTTCCTAATACTTTAAGTGTGTTGAGTATACTCTTGTAAATAGAATTTGAATCATATTTTTCTCTCTCTGCCTAATACCTCCAAAATTTGTAAACTATTTGTAAATGTTCTTAATTCATAGCAATGTGTCTGTTTGCATACAGTCAAGCAGGGTAGCTAGGGAGAGAGAACTCAGAAACCTAGTATGCCAGCAGAAGGGTAAGAATTTCTTACCAGTCAGTCTCTGGCCTCTTTCTTTCTGTGCAAATTGTTTAAATATAAAGTAAAAGTCATGAAGTCCTTGCCTATGCCTATGTCCCAAATAGTTTTGCCAAGGTTTTCTTCTATGGTTTTTTTGGTGTTAGGTCTTTTGTTTAAGTCTTTAATCCATCTGGAGTTAATTTTAGTGTAAGGTGTCAGGAAGGGGTCCAGTTTCTGCTTTCCACACATGGCTAGCCAGTTTTTCCAACACCATTTATTAAACAGGAAATCCTTTCCCCATTGCTTCATTTTGTGAGGTTTGTCAAAGATCAGATGGTTGTAGATGTGTAGCATTGCCTTCGAGGCATCTGTTCCATTGGTCTATATCTCTGTTTTGGTACCAGTACCATGTTGTTTTGATTACTGAAGCCTTGTAGTATAGTTTGAAGTCAGGTAGCATGATGCCTCCAGCTTTGTTTTTCTTGCTTAGGATTGTCTTGGCTATGTGGGCTCTCTTTTGGTTCCATATAAAGTTTAAGGTGGTTTTTTCCAGTTCTGTGAAGGACATAGGTAGCTCGGTGGGGATAGCCTTGAATCTATAATTACTTTGGGCAGTATGTCCATTTTCACGATATTGATTCTTCCTAACGATGAGCATGGAATGTTTTTCCATCTGTTTGTGCCCTCTCTTATTTCCTTAAGCAGTGCTTTGTAGTTCTTCTTGAAGAGGACTTTTACATCCTTTGTTAGTTGTATTCCTGGGTATTTTATTCTCTTTGTAGCAATTGTGAATGGCAGTTCCCTCTTGATTTGGCTCTCTTTTAGTCTGTTATTGATGTATAGGAATGCTTGTGATTTCTGCACTTGATTTTGTATCCTGAGACTTTGCTGAAGTTGCTTATCAGTTTAAGGAGATTTTTGACGGAGACAATGGGGTCTTCTAAATATACAATCATGTCGTCTGCAAATAGAGATAATTTGACTTTCTCCTTTCCTAATTGAATACCCTTTATTTCTTTTTCTTGCCTCATTGTTCTAGCTAGAACTTCCAGTACTATATTGAATAGGAGTGCTGAGAGAGGTTGTCTAGTGCCAGATTTCATAGACGTGGGCAAGGACTTCATGACTAAGACACCAAAAGCGTTGGTAACAAAAGCCAAAATAGAAAAATCGGATCTAATTAAACTTCAGAGCTTCTGTACAGCAAAAGAAACAATCATTAGAGTGAATTGACAACCAACAGAATGGGAAAAAATTTTTACAATCTACCCATCTGACAAAGGGCTGATATCCAGAATCTACAAAGAACTAAAATAGATTTACAAGAAAAAACAAACAAACCCATTGAGAAGTGGGCAAAGGATATGAACAGACATTTTTCAAAAGAAGACATATATAAGGCCAACAAACATATGAAAAAATGCTTATCATCGCTTGTCATTAAAGAAATATAAATCAAAACCACATTGAGATACCATCTCACGCCAGTCAGAATGGCCATCATTAAAAAAATCTGGAGACAACAGATGCTGGCGAGGATGTGGAGAAATAGGAACACTTTTACACTGTTTGTGGGAGTGTAGATTAGTTCAACCATTGTGGAAGACAGTGTGGTGATTCCTCAAGGATCCTGAAATAGAAATTCCATTTGACCCAGCAATCCCTTTACTGGGTATATACCCAAAGGATTATAAATCGTTTATAATAATAAAGACACATGCACATGTATGTTCATCGTGGCATTATTTACAATAGGAAAGACCTGGAACCAACCCAAATGTCCACTGATAATAGTTTGGACAAGGAAAATGTAGCACATATACACCATGGAATACTATGCAGCCATCAAAAATGATGAGTTCATGTCCTTTGTAGGAACCATCCTTCCCAGCAAACTGACACAAGAACAGAAAATCAAACATCACATGTTCTTACTCATAGGCAGGTGTCGAAGAATGAGAACACATGGACACAGGGAGGGGAGCATCACACACTGGGGTCTGTTGGTGGGGTCTGGGGGAGGGACAGTGGGAGGTGGGAGGTTGGGAGGGATAACATGGGGAGGAATGCCAGATATGGGTGATGGGAGGGGGGATGGAGGCAGCAAACAACCTTGCCATGCATGTACCTGTGCAACAGTCCTGCATGATCTGCACATGTAGCCCAGAATCTAAAGTATAATAAAAAAAAATAAATTTTAAACATAAAGTAAAAGTCACTATTTATCTCCTGTATGAAGTTTTAAATTAATTGGTTTAAAAATAATAAGAGCTTAAGTCAAATGTTTTGTCAGAGAAGTGAAAAACATAATGCTTTTTATTTATTTCACGTGACTTGAGTAATCTTTGGGAAATAAACAGTTTTAAAAATTATTGGTAAAATACAAATGTCTTCAAAATATAAGCATACGGTCTAAATTATGTTGAAACATTAGATTTGCTAAATGCTTTAAGGTCATAAACTTCTTCTTTGGCTTTTGAAAATTGTTTAACTTGCCTCCTTTCCAGCTAGGTAAGACCTGGGGACATGTGGAGAGGCCACACCCCTCGCTATGCTGTTAATAGACCTTATCAGAACATAACTTACCAGGTTTTAGGTTAAAATTAAAATTGCTAAGAGTTGTCATTATAACATGCAATTAAGACTAATAGAAAGAGTTTTACCTGCAAGGTGTGCAAGAACAGTAGAATGTGGGAGTTTTTTGTAAAATACTATAAAAGGTTTTTACTTCTTTAAAATTTCTCAGTTATCATTTTGGCAAAATAAATAATTTATGGTAATCTGGAATTCCAAAATCAAACCCCCATTTCAAAATTGTCTTTCCTAATGCCTGGCTTTTCGGATGGATTAGAGGGTACTGAACACATCCAGAAAAGAGGTAAACAGGATTATTTGACATGTTTAGGTGCATGGAATTGCCAAAATGATGTTCAGTATTCTTCACGTTATATTTTTGGGAGTAATACCAATTCATTCTATTTTTCTGCTTTTTTATTTGCCTTGTAAATTTTTACTGGATATCCAACACTGTACATTTTATCAGTTGCTATATATTTTGTATTTCTACATATAATCCTATGCTTAATTCTGGAATGCATTTATGTTGCTTGGAAAGGTTTGATTCTTTCAAGTTTGCTTTTAAAATTGTTAGCGAGAACAGGAGCATCTTTTGGCCTATGGCTAATTTTTCTCTACTACTGCAGGAAATCAGTTTTGATTATTCTACCAAATGCACCATGAATTATGTAGTTTTCCAATTTAGCTAGTTGGAACACAAACTATTCCTAGCATCATGTGATCTCCATGGATGGTTACATCTGCTCTCTCTCTCTTTTTTTTTTTTTTTTGCCTCTAGCCTTGGGTAGTTTTCTCATGCATTTATGTGCTGACCTGTACTCAGATGAAGACTCAAAGGAGATACCTGCCCATCTCCCGCACCCTTTCTCTATTAAGGGCTCTGTCTATTTCTGGGACTTTGCCATATAACCTCTAGCTGCCTTGGCTGTAGACTTCCAGCTGTGTCTTCTCAACTCAAAGGAACCTGAAGGTTATTCCTGGATTCTCCTTCTTTCGGCTGAGACATAAATCTCTCCAAGTAGTAAGCTGAGCAAATTGTAGGAATTATGTCATTTGTCCCCATCTCTCAGGGATCACTGTCTTGTGCAACCTAGTGTCTAATTTCTGTTCATAGCATTTCATACAAGAATATAAGTATGATTTGTTACTTCATCTTGGCTGAAAAAATAAATTTTATAATTTAATATAAAACCTCTAGCCTTTCAGGCATTACAAAAAGAAATATAATAAAATTAAACCCCGTGCTACTTAGGAAAAAAATTAGATTGGTGATAATATTGTAATAAACTTATCAATAGACAATTGTTCTTTCCTGTGGTAGCAGGTTATAACCAGGAATGCAGTCTCAGACACATATTTTAGGCTTCAAGAAATAATACTGAGCTAGCATTATTATTCCTACATATAAAATAAATATAATAGGATACAGCTCAAAATTGTTCAACCCAGTTCACTTTGGCTTATAAACGCAAATTTTCTGGAAGCAATATCAGTACTGATGGCACACGCACACACCACACCATTTCATGAGAGGTCCCATCAGTCCATGTCACTCATTCACATTACTTGCCAATAATCAATGCTGTTCCTGTGTGAATGCATATAATCTTCACAAAATACAATTTTGACAATGCCTCACAGGCATGTGTGCATATACACAAACACACACACACAGAAGCAGTGTGGTTCAAAATGTAAAAATATTTAAGTCAGAAAGAGTAACTATGTGATGTGTTAAAGCAAACTAAATATTGTTTGAGAGGGATTCTGTACTTCTATATTTAAGTCCTTGTAGATGAACTGTAACCTAGCCTAATAGACAAGATTGTAAACCTAATTTAGAAGTGTACGTCTTTAATGGTAACTAAATTGTGGCCAATCCCAGCGGCCACGCATCAACCACTCATAGACTGCTAAGTGTTCAAACTGTGTTCAAATAAGGCAAACGCCAACCTGTAACCAATCCAGCTGTTTCTGTACCTCACTGCCAATGGATGTGTGTATCTTTCCTTTTATTGTCTATAAATCTTGTTTCACCACATGGCTGTGCTGATTTTTCTGTGAGTCTGCTGTGATTCTGTGGGCTGTCTGACTCACGAATTGCTCAATGCTCAATTAAACTCCTTTAAATTTAATTCAGTTGAAGTTTTTCTTTTATCAGAGGTGACAGTTGTGTTAACTAACTTGATTGTGGGAGTCATTTCCCAAAATATATGCATATCAAATCATCACATTGTACACCTTATACACATAATTTTGTTAACTATATCTGAATAAATATGAAAATTTTAATATATACATTTTAAGTATATACTCATAATGTGTGCCTATGATCTCAAAGTATTATAAAAATAGTTGATATTTGCAAAAGAAAATGCTAAATGAATATGGTATATACTATATATACTAATATATGTAGTATTTATACTTAGCATTTCTTTTCAAAATATCAACTATTTTTATAGTACTTTGAATCTATCTTTTTCCACAGAAGAATATTTATATAAAAGTGACTAAGAAAGATAGTCCCAACTTGAGAAGCAGATGTACTGTTAAATAATAATGATGATAATATAGCCCTACTTACTTCCAACTTTTCTTCAAGGGAGATTGATTTGAACTTCATGAGAGTATAACATTATTAATGGTGATTTAAATACCATTAAGCAGTAAAGTATCTGGACACTTTCAATATAGTCAAATGAGTGCAATATGACCTTCTTAATTACAGTCTGGAGTATGGAAACACACTTAAATTGGCTCACAGGACCACTGCAGACAAGATTTAAGAAGTTTGAGAGACACACAAAAAAATTGCTGAAAATTTGGAAAAAAGAAAATATTCTCTGGTATTTAAAATGTGAAAAAGATAATTTCCTATGTATATTTCAGTGTAAATTTGTGACTTTTCTTTCAATACCTGAAGAAAAAAATAACATTAAAAATGAACTTTGACAGAACTACTTCTTCAGCACATAGCATAGTAATCACTCTAAGAATAATCACTCTGGTTCAGTATTGGAACATGAAAAAGTCAAAAATGAGTCATTAAAAACCCTACTATTTTCCTTTTTGAGAAAATCAATCAGGTTAGACATTTTGAAAAGGCATGTAACTTAGGGTTTCTGATTTTTAATAAGGTATTTAATAAACTTTTAAGTCATTCTGTGTGTTTGTGTGTGTGTGTTTATGTGTAAAAGAGGTAGATGTGAAATAATGATAGATTTGGTAGATCTAAAACTTTTGAGCAGTTATGTCTCCTAAAATTGACATGTTTAATTTGGAAAGAAGTTCAGACTCTGTTACTCATCTTTTCCTATTTCATGACATATAAGCATCCTAAATAAGAGAAAACTTGTAGCTTTTAGCTTTTATGTGTAATAGAATTTACACAATGTACCTTATTTGATACAAGATCATTTTTGTCCTAGTTCAATTAGGTCTTTTTTCTTCATCAGTCTCTATACAGGGAAATGGACATCTTTGTGGTTGTTCAAGAGACACAAACCTTTACACAGCAGTGTTTTATGCTGGAATAAAGAAAGGGGGCCAAAGGGCTTTCTGTTTTCGAAACCATTCGTTATCAGAAAAGAAAATCTTGTGCAGAAGCTCCCAGAAAACTTTTTATGTCTCATTGGCCAGAAGAGAATCATATGCCTCTCCTAAACCATGAAATGCCAAATTAGGACTTTGATATGGTTTGTTTAGACAATTATAATTGATATTCTAGGTTTGGGCATGCAGTCAACTAAAAGAAAATAAAAGTGAGTTCTGCTAGGGTGAAGAGAACAGATATTGGGTGTCTTATAAGCAAGCAACAATATCTGTCATAATTAAACACATTCTAATAATGTAATAGCTAAAGGGATAGTTACTATTTTGGATACTTAAATCAAGATTTAAAAAGCTCCCGAAACCTTGAAATAATAGATTAAAATTTAAGTAAAAGAAAAGGCGTAAATAACTGTAGAATATTTACATTTCACTATTTACATTCAACTACCTTGAGAGTCAATTTGTTTAAAACTACTTGAAATGAGAAGATACATGTGATTTTGTTTGACTAACACCTTCATTGAAATTAATTATTAAGATTAAATTGAAACCTAATACAATGTAAGATTGTATTTATAGCATCATTTCCATCTTATATTGCTTAAACTCCAAAAGAGGCTAGATTGTAGCTAGAATATTGTTTCCCATCTTGGGATACATTATAAAGAGGTGCTATTTTTAAAATGAAGCACAAACTGAGAAGAACATCCATGAAAACTAAAGAAAAAGAAAATATTCTAAAAGCTGAAGGCATTTAAAGAGAAGAGAGAAGACCCAATATTTTGTGACAATTATCTCCAAATTTAGAAAGACTTTCATTTGGAAGAAGAATTAGGATTTGTTTTCTTTTTTTCTTAATTCCTCCTGCATGGCTTTTACTGAGCTCTTTCTCTGTTAGGGCACCATGAAAACTTGGGGCATTTCACAGTGTTTGAGGATTAAATCATGAATTTATTCCCTTCATAAACACTGATTAAGAGAATAGTATTCATGAATTGCATTTTTTCAATGATTTTTCTTTCACACTGAAAAGTGTGATGCACGCTGTTCACAGTTTAGAACATAACACGAGTTCAGTCGATATTAAGCACTATTTTAATCAAATAGTACAGATGGGAAAAGTTACCCATAGAGAAATTTTTGACTTAATTTTTGAAGAACATCTGGACAAAGTGCATTGTTGAAGATTGCACTTGGTTGCCTGACAAGACAGTAAGTAGCCTGTTTATTACAAAACCGGAAAAACACTAAGTATTTATTCATTCATTTATTTAACAAATGTTACCCAACTGCCTATGCATTCGGCTCTGTTCTATATATTGATGTTATAGCTATAAAGAGGAAAAAACAAATTCCTGGCCCTCTTACAGCTTGTATCATAGTGAAGAGAAAAGATACAAATAAAACAAAATGTGTCATATAGGGTTAGTGCTATAAAGATGAATAAATGAGTAATAGTTAATTCCAGGGGTGCTATTAGGTAGGGACAGGAATCCAAACATTCTGTTATGAGACAAGGAGAAAAATGAGAAAAAGAAATGGAAACAAAACACAAGATAATATGAACAGAAACCCGAATAGCATGAGCATAAGTAATGTGCAAAGTGGGTTCTGTGGTTTGAATGTTCGTCCCCTGCAAACTTCGTGTTTATACCTAATTGCCAACATAACAAGATTAAGAAGGGAGGCCTGTAAAGGGGGCTGTTTGCCTTTAGGAAAGCGCTTTCAGGAGCGGGTTTGCTTTTGAGCAGTCTTGCCCTCCCTGTTCTTTCTCCTTCCCCCACGGGATAACATCGTACAAAGACCCTTAGCAGAGGCCAGAGCTATGCTCTGAAACTTCCCAGCCTCCAGAACTGTGAGCCAAATACATTTCTGTTCATTATCCATTACCCAGTCTGTGATATTCTGTCACAGCAACCCAACATGTAATAAGACAGTGGGAAAAAGCATTCCAATCTAGAGGCCTTGAAGAGTGTGCTTAATATGTTCAAAAGCCAGCAAAATAAGCAAGGTGAAGCACAGTAGGAAAGTAAGTCAGCCAGGTGGCCTGAGTCTAGACTATGAAAGTCTTTGAAGTCCTTACTAAGGGTATAGATGTCACTTTATTTAGCTAATGGATTCTCTCTCAGCGAAAAAAATCCAATTCATGAATACTGTTCCCTTAATCACTGCTGCAAAGGGAAAGAGTTCATTAACTAGCTGAATAACTAACCACATAATCATTCAATGCTTTCTATCCCCTGATATTCTATATCTTGCTGGCCACTTTATAGAGTCCAAATATGCAATCTCGTTTATCACCTGAAGATTCTCATTAAATCTGCAATTTCTTTCCATAGTCAGTGCTATAATATGAATGTTTATTTCCTCCTAAAATTCTTATGTTGAAAGGTAATCACTAATGTGAAGGTATTCGAAGGTGGAGTGTTTGGGAGGTGATTGTCTTGAGGACAGAGCCCTCATGAATGGGATTTGTGTCCTTATAAAGGAGACCCCAGAGAATGCCTTGCCTCTTCCCAGCTGTGAGAACACATTAAGAAGAAAGCCTCGGTGAATCAGAAAGCAGGCCCTCACCAGATATCAGATCTCTCAGTGCTTTGCTCTTGGACTTTGTAGCTTATAGCATCATGAGAAATAAATTATCTGTTATTTATAAGCTATGCAGTTTGTGGTATTCTGTTACATCAGCCTCAGTGGACCAAGACAGTCAGTCACACTGCATTTATAACAGGGCATATGGTTCGATACCTATCATTTCTTATTTTTAAGTCAAGGGACTTTAGACATGCAATTCTAAAATGCAGTTTCAGTAATTAACATCTATGAATTCATTTCAACCAAAAAGAAAACAAAAATGAGGTTTAGATCTATATTTTTAAAATGTATCCCTTCACTTCCTCTGCTGGATTCGTTGCTAAGTCCCCCTGGCAACATGATGTACTGTGAAGCTCAGGATGAACAATTGCCATAAACAGAACAAGGACAGGAAAGTTAGCAAAGAGAGGATTCTGTAGCTGCAAAAACGCTTCGAGGTGTTCCTCCTCTGGCCCTTTGTGCTTATAGCTGGCTACAGAATCACAGCAGCCTAAAGCCCTCCAGGAGGAAGTGTCAAAGGAGCTTTACTGAGGTTGCCCGCAAGTTAAAAACAAAATTTTTTTCTCATAGAAGAATTATTACTGGGATCCATCTCACTGAAAATGCCAAATGTTTAGTATTAGGAAGTTTAGCCATTTTAGAGAAATGGTGTGCACTCAGGTCCAGGGATGGAAGTTGATGCCAATGAGATGCATTAAGCAAAATTTAGATGCATGGTAATCGTGGATTGGATGTCTGCTCCGGAGGTGTTCACTAGATGATCTCATAAATTAATTGGGTTGAATATTCCGGGAGGTTGATAGAGAGCAATAGTTCTCAAACTTTAGCATGTATCAGAATCACCTGGAAAACTTGTTAAACGCAGATTGCTGGGCCCTGTTCCTACGGTTTCTGATAATTAGGTAAGGGCTGGGCTGGATAATTTGCATTCCTGACATATTTCCAGGGATTGAAATGTTACTGAATCAGGAACTACTAGTTGGAAGCACTAATCTATGGACAATTACTCAAGAAACTGAAAATTTGTCCTAAATAAAATATATGTGCTCACTCAACTGTTTTATTTAGTAGAGATTAGGAGACTGGATATTATAATTACTTGCTTTAGATCTAAGATTTTTCAATGGAAACTTTAGTCTGACTTTTTAAAATGATATTATTGTGATGGCTAACATTTATAGAGACTAGAATTTACCAGGAAATTTATAGATAACAGAATTATTTAGTACTCACAACAGTCTTAAAAGGCATTTCTATCCCATTTAATAGGTGAAAAAAGAGTTTATATCAGCTTGTAAGATTACAAAGCTGCTGAGTGGCAAAGACAATATTAGAATCTGAATCCTACTTATTTTCTTTACGGCAAGGTTTTTCAGAATTTAATGTGCATATAAGGCATCTGAGAATCTTGTTAAAATGCAGACTTTTTTGATCATACAATCAGTATATGATGGCAAAAAGTCATCAATATTATGATAATATTTTAGATGAACTAATATACTAATCCCAGTATTACTTGTATAATTTTAAAAGGTAGTACATAAGGTGTGAAAATATTTATGCCACCAAAATAAACTGTGTATAGCTCATGTGAATTGAGTTTTGAAAAAACTATAATCTTTCAGTTTTATCAGACAAAAAATAGAAAACATATAATTTATCTTTTGTGGTTAGTAGGAAAGAATATTCTGTTTTTAGTTAAGGCTAAGGAATTCAGCCGTTAAGTCTCAGTATGCAATCAAAATAGGAATGGGGCCAGGATTGATGACTCATGCCTGTGATCACATAACCTTGGAAGGCCAAGGTGGGAGGATTGCTTGAGGCCAGGAGTTTGAGACCAGTCTGGACAACATAACAGTACCCTGTCTCTACAAAAATAAAAATAAGTGTGGCACTGTGGTGGATGCCTGCAGTCCCAGCTGCTTGGGAGGCTGAAGTGGGAGGATTGCTTAAGCCCAGAAATTTTAGGCTATAGTGAGCTATGATCATGCCACAGCACTTCAGCCTGGGCAACAGAGCAAGACCCCATTGCTAAAAATATAAAAATAAAAAATAAAAATAGGAATGAGGGAACATGTTCTCTTTCCAAGGTCCACAAGGGGACATAGTTTTACGGGCAAGAATTTCCCAGCAGCGTGCCCTACTCCCATCTCTCTCCATCTGGGAGATTTAACGGTTTATGTTTAAATTTCATGGATGTGGGAAGAAACTAAGAGTCAATCACTCCAGTGGAAGTTCTAAGGAACTGCTTTCATTGGCCAGGGGTCTTAGAGAAGGTGGGGGTTCCTCCCAGGTTAAAAGTCCCCTTCTTCCACACCCCTTTGGACTCCATGCTTGGGTCCCCTTCCACCAACACTCCCTTTGTGGAAGCCGTCTTTTCTCTCTCCTGGATTTCCCTCTGGAGTCCCCTTCCACACTCTCCTGGAAGCCTGTCTTCCCCGCCTAACCTCCATCTCTCTCTGTTCCCTTCCACTCAGTGTGGAAGCTGCTTTCCTCTCCTGGATTCCATCTGTCTGGATTCTCTCATTCAATGTGAGAGTCAGCTGTTTCTTTCTCTCTCCTTCTCCTGTTTCTCACTTTCTCTCTAAATAAATCACTTTCTACAAACACTTTGGAGTCCGGCATTTACTGCGCACTGTGCCATGGTCCCCTCTGTCATTCTTGAATGGACAGGAGACCAAGAACCTGGAGAAACATCCTCTCAGAAGAGCTTAGGGCACCTTGAACCCCTGAACCCCAATATAAGAGGAATGGCATAAGTTTAATTTTTAAATCTAGAATCAGCAAGTAGCCCATATTACTCTAAGAACATTCTACTTAATCTTGAGTTGCTTCTAATCAAGATATTTTTCAGTTTTTTTCCTTTATGAATTTACTTGAAGGCCATATTATAGTCAGTTTTTAAAATGCATCTTTAAAACACATTTTATCTAACTCATATGTTTATTAACTATATATAAACTATATTTATTTTCAAGCATGTTATTTTTATTTTAAGCCATAATACAGCTCTCCAAATATTACCTCAAAATATATAAACTGAGTTTCTTTTAAATATCATAGGAAATATCCAAAACTTTAAAAATCAAAAGAATATCATGCTAGAGCATTGCTGCCTAGAAATAGCCAGCTCCCAAAAGGATTGTTTAAACTTTTAAAAATCATTTTACTGACATCTGCATTAATTAATCAGTTGCATAAAATCCATGATATATATTTATTCAATATTTACATGAGAATCATAGTTTTAACCTCTAAAATTAAACTTGGACATTTTTAGAGGTTATTTATAAGATGTCCAAGTGGACATATCTGCCATAGATAATCATCTGCATTGTCAGAAAAATACAATTTATCATTTGCAGGCAGAAGACTACATTTTCATGATTCTCAGATTCTCAAGTGGTACTAGAACTTTATCTTTATTTCCTCCTAATTTTTTTGTTTTCATTTCTACTTCTTAGCCAAGGCTGTTGGCCTGTCTGTACACTATTTAACTCATGATTTGAGTTCTCTCTCCCCAACCAGAGGCAAAAACTGGTAGAGCATTCGCCATGGTTGCATAGTTTAGGGAACATCCTGTTTGTATATATGACTGGGTTTATATGTATGTGATTAAGAATCTCCACCAGGATGTTAGAAATCTATCCTATCAGGTCAGAGACAACATAAAATCTGGCTTGTTAGCCTTCTTTTGTTTGCTCCTTTTGCTATGTGTGCATTCAAATCAATTACAAAATTACCCTTTCAAAAATTAAAAGTAGAAGAGACTTTTGAAACATGGATTTGTGCTTCATTTTTATCCTTGACTAGTAGCTCAGGCTGCTAAATTGAAGTAGAAAGTGATGTGTCTGCAACTGAGTAAAGCCTTTACCTCTCTTTGTGTGAATTTAAAATATTTTCTTACCTCTGGGGGATATTATTACATTAGATAATAAAAACTCTTAAATTAATCACTTATATATTATACATCTAACACTCCCATAAAATAATGAAACAGAACTTTTAATACTTTAAATCTGCTAGCCATTTGAGGAAAAAAAAATCCTCATGAAACCACTAGCTATAAACATTTTTATATAAAAATTCAAATTCATAAACTTAAGGTGAATCTTTGAACAAAATAGACTGGCATAATAATTTTGATTTTAAAAGTGAATTAAGAGCTGTATATAATTTTTGTGACTTGATTAGTATTAGTATGTAGTATAAAACAGGCATATCTTTTATTTTTTAATAGGGTTTGAGTTTTTTATTTTTTGAAGAGTTCAGTTCATCTGATTGCCTACATTTCTTTTCTTTTTAATTTTTAGATGGGAAGGTACTTTTTTTGTTTTTAACTTTTATTATAGGTCCAGGGTAAATTCGTAGGTTTGCTTTATAGGTAAACTGTATTGTATGTCTAGGGGGTTTGGTGTACAGTTTATTTCCTTACTCAGGTAATAAGCATAGTACTGTTGCCCTAAATATGGTTGCTGGGTCCAGTGATGGTCCTGAGAAGGGCCTTTCTCCATGCCCAGCTTGGGCTCCGGGCTCAGGTTCTTGGCTTCCCTTACTCAAACAATCGATCAGAGAGCCTTGACCCCACGTGGAGTGTTACAGCTCCAAACAAGAGTTCATGGACCATGAAAGTGAGCAGCAACACAGTTTATTGAGCAAGTGAAAGTGAAGCTTCCGCAGGATGGAAGGGGACCCGAAAGGGCTGCCTTTGTTGGTCAGGGCTGCCTGGGCTTATATCCCCAAGTAATTTCTTCCCTTTCTTGATTTTTGGCCAATGGAAGGTGTATATTTTCAATCCTCCCTCCAAATGGTGGGTTTCTGGATCCTTTTTACTGGATTGGTTTGGCAGCTCAAGACTGTTGAGTTACTGAGTGTTTGCTCCTAGTCCTGAGTGGAGAAAGGGCTTGTGACCATGAGTCACCTAATTTATTCTTTCTGGTGGTTGTTTCCTAGTTTTCTATTGACCTGGCAGGCAGTATCAGGATGTAGTTAAACAGTGATTTTCAGTGGCTAACCGAAACTCTGAACACAGCCTCCCAATATGGTTGAGGTGCCCATGTTGACCTTTTCCCATGCTAGGGGTTCCAAAAAGTTCCCCAATGACCCAAAAGGTTTTAGTGCCTCAGTAGCCAATAGGTACTGTGGGTACTAAGGTAGATCCTCTCCCTTCTCCCACCCTCCACTTTCATTAATGCCCAGTGTTCGTTGTTCCCCTCTTTCTGTCCATGTGTTCTTATTGTTTAGTTCCCATTTATAAGTGAGAACATGCGATATTTGGTTTTCTGTTTCTATGTCAGTTTTCTCAGGATAATGGCCTCTAGCTCCATCTATGTTGCTGCAAAGGACATGATCTCATTCTTTTTTATGGCTGTGTAGTATTCCATGCTGTATATGTCCCACATTTTATTTATCCAATCTACCATTGACAGACATTTAGGTTGATTTCATGTCTTTGCTATTGTGAATAGTGCTGTGATGAACATGTGGGTACATGTATCTTTACGGTAGAATGATTTATATTCCTTTTGTTACATACCCAATAATAGGATTGCAAGGACAAATGGTAATTCTGTTTTAAATTGAGCTGATTGAATTTCCTACACTGGTTTACTAATCACAATACATCATTACTTCTACAAACTTTAAGAGTGTGAAAATGTAACACTAGGGCTTAATCAAATTAAAGGATAATTCTTCAGTCTTTATATCAGCAATGTAATCTTTCTACAGTGTGTCAGCTTAAAGTACAAAATCTTTAGTTAACTAACTAAATTGAGTTAATTAATAAAGAATATTTAGATACATGGATAATCTTTTAAGTATAAAAGAATACTGATGGTTTCATACAAAGTAAGGAAGGCAGTGATCATATAAATATAAACGAATGTGTTTATCTTGACTACTTTAAGAAGTTGTAAGAGTCATATAGGTGGCTGAGGAGGGTTGTATTGTGTACGGTTCTGAGATTTACTTGTCTGCTAAAATGCTTGTGCAGTATATCAGATTACACAATCAACAATCTCTTGATGTTCTCTGATAATTAAAAGTTAATTGATTAATAACAATTTAGACTACTCTAGAAATAATAGAGGTAAAAAATATAACTTTATGGATGATTTAATATCCATAATTTATATAATAAATATATAAAATTTAATAAATATTTAATAAACATTTTTACAATATTTATAATAATTTATAATATTTATAATAATAAATATATTAAATAATAATTTAATATAAAATATAACTTTAATGGATAATTTTCTGTCTATCAAGAGGAAAAATGAGAGAAGTTTTGTCTGAAAGTAAATGATCTGGTTATTCCAGAATAGGAAAGGATAAGATGGCAAGAGAAAAATTAACTGAAGTTATAGAATGTTTTCAGAAATTTTATTTTATTTGCCTTAGGTTATAATAACTTTAACTAATGTGTCTGAAAAGAAGCAATAACATGTGTTAAAAATTTTGGCAAAGTTCTCTTAGGTTTGATGGGCTTCTTCAGACTTTTTTAAAAAGGTGGATTGTGAGTCCCTTATCGTCAGATATAACCGTAATACAATATGAGAAATTTGGTTTTCACTTTGTTAAAATAAAATTGATCGTAAAGTATTTAATTCTCTTTTACTAATGTTATTCTTTCCTTAAAAATAGTCTAAACCACAGAGATTTTATATCTCATTAGAATAATTTTAGATGTTTTGCATTAATTTTGTCACACCCTAATTTTACAAACCAATTTTAAAAAATGGTAAAGGTCCCTTACTTCTGAAAGAGCTAAGTTTTCTTATAATTTTATAAACTTCTATATTTAAAAAATTACCTTATATTGATTCAATAGGTAGTCAGTGACTATTTCTGTGGTATACATGATTGTATTATATTCAAGTAACCAAATATCTTTTATCAACTTTTGATTTTAACCTTCCTATGATATGAGGATACATTTAGAAAAAAGTACTTAGGATGTTTTTCTCACCTGTACATAATATGAAAAAATTACAAAGATTTGCTATTTCACCTTATAAAAAGAGAGATACAAGCAATAATTAGGTTTGTTTGGTAGCTTCATATTTAGTAATTAGCTCAGTATTATTGTAAGAGCTTTTTTTTTACATATGTATGTATATACATATATATACGTATATATATACAAATATATATGTGTATATTTTTACATATGTATATATATACAAATATATATATGAGACAGTAGTTTACATAGAGGCCCTAGAGATTTGTCAATGCACTTACTTTCCGTAAGTTCTCACTTTCAGAAAGTGTTGCTTCATGCCTTATGAAAGGATGATATACTATATCTCAGTAGAGAATTTTACTTCCTCCAATCTGATATTGTCATTTACTGTAATAAATTAATCACAATCATTTTGTCTTAACCAATGAGTTGTTTCTGCTTTTTTAAATTACTTGTCTAAAGGCTCTACGGGCTTGACACAGGCTACCATTTGTGTCAAACAAAAAGAACAGTCTCAGGCAGTCATAGAAAGAACAAAAAAGACAGTCTCAAATTATCATAGAAAAAACTTCAGCCTAAGTAATGAGACTTAAAGTATTCCAACTTTCGGATGGTAGCAGGATTTAAAGGACTTTTGTTTTTAGTCCAGAAGCAGACACTTTTATGAAACCAGAATAGTAGCTCAAGATACAGTGAAGAAAAAATAATACGTAGGATTCAATAAACTGATGTGACTGGTGATTTGTTAGAATATTGAGTTATCTTAATGTTCTGGTTTCTCATGCATATATTAAGAAGCCCTCTCCAGTGACCTATGAGAATTCTGAAATTAATTTTTATGAATTCTGCTTAGTTAAATAGAATATAGTTATTTGGAGAGTTTCAAAAAGAATTTATTATCTTATTTTGCAATTAGGTTCATACCTCAAGTATCTAATTGAGAATGATCATCATGTAATCAGGTATGAAAAGCACATCTACCATCATTGAAAAGCAAGGGCAGTACATGTGGAACCAATGTGCAAAAATTCCTCCCAGGACAATTGATCTGTACCTGCTATGTACTGAACAAACTCAAGTCACTTCCTAGCAATTGGAAACTTAAACTTGAGGGGGTGCCTCAAGAAAAAAAAAAAAAAAACATCAAAATCTAAAAGCATTGCAGGTCAAACTTGTGGAGAACGTATTTTAAACTTAGCTTTTTAGGTTTGAGATGGAAGAACAAGTAATAGAGGCATTTAAAAGATGCAATCTTTATTTCCAAAATGAAGTTTCCACACAAATGTTAATTGTTTTAGCTTCAAGATTTGCTTCATGCTCCAGGCTCAGGGAGTCTTATATGATTAATTCACAATGTTTTCTGCACATGAGTAAAATATCAGGCCAAACGTAATGGAGCCAGCTTCTTTTGAAATCAAGAAATATTTTTAGAGGTTGTTTATTATTAATATAGAAGAACTGCTAAGAAAACAGATCCAAAACCTGTAAATAAAAAGAGCACAGTGTATCATTTCCAAATCACATGGAGTACTGTTTAGCAAGCCAATCCAAGGACTATTTAGAATGATTTACCTGTGATTGTCATTACCATTTTTTTTTAAATTAGGGCTTAGACACTGTGAAGTTGTATGTTAATCTGTGTATTTCTGTTTGTTGGAAAAGTATCTTAACGTAATGATTTTCATTATCCTGTAGAAGACTAAAGTTTAAAAAAATCTAACCCGAAGATCATAGTCTAATGCTTGTTTTTCTCAAACATGTATAATCATCTTACTGTTTCCTTTATTTGTTCATGAGTTCAATTAAGTATTTGACACATCTTCATTTTATATCTGTATGACAGCTATGTTTTGAATTATTGAAAATGTTATTTGGCAATTAATACTCTGGTACTTGGTTAACTCTGCTTTTCTACTGTAGGCCCATTGTTTTCTATGAGTCAAAACCCATATTGTGCTCAGCTGAGCTCAGGAAGGATGGAAATATCATCATTCTAAATTCCATCTCTGCCAGTTTTGATGACCAAAGAAAATTTATAAGCATTTCTTTTCAAGTAATGGGTCAGATGGCATGACCTGACTTGACGTGATATAACCAAATACAGAAGCTAATGCAATAAGCTATGAAACTTTGTTAAAACTGACACGTGAGCTTAAGAGCTTATTTTTGTCACAGAATGACTTATTTCTCTTAATCCTTTTCTTCATTTTGAAGGATTATGGCTTCTTTGACCTATGAACTTTTTGGAATTTATGAGGATTTTAAAAAGGATTTTCTGAAAAAATAAAAATTTAAGTACAAAACTAAGTGTGTCATATTCTTGAATTGTGAAAGATGTGAACTGTTTATATTCATTGCTTTGGGGGAGCATAATTAGTAAATCTGGAGTTTTAGCTACTTTGCTATTGCTATTTTTATTCAATAGTCTTTTTTAAAAATGTGGAAGCCTCATCTGAATGAATTACACTTTTCAGAAATATTCAAGCTTCAACAAAGGAAAATTAACGTGCATAGAATTTCCATAGATTTTTACTTTTTCTACCTGACAATGTGATGATGGAAATAATTGAGATGGTGATGGTCCGTTCCTCTCAGCTCATTATTCTCTAACTATTTCCTACAGTATTTAATGTTTCCTTCCCACAGATTTCCATAGCAACCATATAGAAGCAGGGTTTCATAATTAATTGCTTAATACCCATTCAGTGCAAAATGATGCCCAGGAGTGGGAGTTCCCTTCTTAGCTGAACTGCTGTCAGTGAGGCCTTTCATTAAAGCTGGGACTGGATACCCCCAGACTGAAAAAGCACCGGTGTAGTCAATGTTCTGTCAGGAAAAAAGAACTGCAGCAGTAGCTCTCGAACTACAAACCGGGGGAGCAGGTCCCCACTGTGCGTGTGTGCTCAGTGCTACTTGTTTGCACTGCGCTCAGTTCACCCAGCTGCTGGTGCTGGTTTTCTCATTATTTTAAACCATATATCCCAAAATAGCTTCTGGCATGCTGTCTTCAGCACAGAAACTCATAAAACCTCAGCAAGAGGAGTGTTGGCTTTATTATCCTTCTCCATGTGACTGAAGCTTAAAAAAAAAAAGAAAAAAGAAGAGCCTGGGGTACAAACGTGCGACAAGGCCTGTGAGTTGAAGATTGTTAAAATGAGGCCACGTGCCTATTGTTCATCCTCACTGGGGGAACAGGCTTTCAGTTTACCTATCACCCAGCACTGTAAGCTGCTGCTCCGAAGCAGGATTTAGGTAGAGGAAAATAGGCCAAGACCTGGAAATGAAAACGTCTGAATTCTTATCCCCAATATTGTCCTTAGCTACTGTGTGTGACTTACCCCAGGTAGCCTCTTTGGATCTTCATTTAATCATCTATTGGAAAAAAAAAAAAGAAGAAGGATTTGTCTAGAGAGATGCATGCACACCCTTTAAACAATGCTTAGCACATAATACAGGTATATTCAATGACAACTACATGCTTCTTAAGACCCTTCTTGATCTAAAATTCCTTTTTTCATAATCTCTGAGGAAATGTAAGGTGCACTCAATATAGCTAAATATATAAGAATAATACATATGTGATGATTTTTAAAATAATACAAGATTATACATGTCTGTGCTAAATTGAGAAATACACTCAAAAATGTAAGAGAAAGGAAGCTGCTCTCACTACCCTACGTCTGCCTTAAAATATCTCTATCTGTTCATTCTTTCTCTATCCCTTTGCTCCTGCTGAGGAAAATGGGATCTTTCTACTTACCAAAGATCTTCATTCAACCTGAATCTCCAAATCCCTTTTCCTTCCACCTCCCTCCAGAATACTGTTCCAAAATAAGCATCTTTTTTCCTTGTACTTCAACTCTCCTTTTCTCCTTGAATTAGAAACACTCTCTTTTTCTCAGTATCTTGATTAAATTATACTACCACTAAATCTGTTGCTATTTCCAAAAAACACACTTGCTTATTTCCTTTTTTTGTTTTTAAGAATCTCATGCGCTCAGAATTGAAGTTCTAATGTCGATTTTTTTTTCTTTTTTTAACTTTTATTTTAGGTTCAGGAATACATGTACAGGTTTGCTACGCAGGGAAGCTCATGGGGGTTTGTTGAACAGATTGTCTTGTACTAATTAGTACTGTCTTGTACTAATCCTAGCACCTAAGAGTTGTTTTTTTCTGTTCCTCTCCCTCCCCCCACCCTCCATCCTCAAGTAAGCCCCAGTATCTGTTGTTCCCTTCTGTGTCCATGTGTTCTCATCATTTAGCTCCCACTTATAAGTGAAAACACACAGTATTTGTTTTACTGTCCCTGCATTGGTTTGCTTAGGATGATGGCCTCCACTCTACCACATTCCTGCAAAGGACATTGTCTTCTTCTTTTTAATGGCTGCATAGTATTCCTTGGTGTTTATGTACCACATTTTCTTTATCCAGTCTACCATTGATGGGCATTCAGGTTGATTTCATGTCTTTGCTATTGTGAATAGTGCTACAAGGAATATACACATACATGTATATTTATGGTAGAATGATTTATATTCCTTTGGGTATATATCAAGTAATGGGATTGCTGGGTTGAATGATAGTTCTGTTTTTAGCTCTTTGAGGAAAAGCCTCACCGCTTTCCACAATGGTTGAACTAACAGTAAGTGTTCCCCTTCTTCACATTTAGTAATAGCCACTCTGATTTGAGATGGTGTCTCATTTTGGTTTGATTTGCATTTCTCTAATTATCTGTGACAATGAGTTTTTTTTTTTTCCATATCTTTGTTGGCTACATCTGTATCTTCTTTTAAAAAGTGTCTATTCATGCCCTCTACCCACTTGTTAGTGGATTTGGTTTTTTTCTTATAAATTTGTTTATGTTCTTTATAGAGGCTGGATATTAGACCCTTGTCTACATAATTTGCAAAACTTTTCTCCTAATCTATAGGTTGTCTGTTTACTTTGTTGATAGTTTATTTTGCTGTTTGGAAGCTCTTTAGTTTACTTAGATCCCATTTGTCAATTTTTGCTTTTTATACAATTACTTTTGACATTTATGCAAAATTTTTGTATTTGTATTTCTGTGAAATATTTGCCAGTTCCTATCTTCAGAATGGTATTGTCTAGGTTGTCTTCCAGGGTTTTTATAATTTTGGATTTTGCACTTAAGTCTTTAATCCATCTTGAGTTGATTTTTATATACGGTGTAAGCAAGGGATCCAGTTTCAATCTGCTACATATGGCTAGCTAGTTATCCCAGCAACATTTATTAAATAGATGTCCTTTCCCCATTGCTTGTTTTTGTCAGCTTTGTTGAAGACCAGATGGTTGTAGGTGTGTGGCATTATTTCGGGGCTATCTGTTCTGTTCCATTGGTCTATGAGTATGTTTTTGTATCAGTACTATGCTGTTTCGGTTACTGTAGCCCTGCAAAACAGTTTGAAGTTGGGTAACATGATGCCTCCAGCTTTGTACATTTTGCTTAGGATTGCTTTGGCTATTTGGGCTTTTTTTCATTCCATATGAATTTTTAATTTTTTTTTTTCTAATTCTGTGAAGAATGTCATTGGTAGTTTGATAAGAATATCACTGAATCTCCAAATTGCATTGGGCAATATGGCCATTTTAATGATATTGATTTGTCCTATCATGTACATGGAATATCTTTCCATTTGTTTGTGTCATCTCTGATTTCTTTAAGCAGTGTTTTCTAATTCTCATTGTAGAGATCTTTCACCTGGTAGTTGTAGTCCTAGATATTTTATTCTTTTTGTGGCAGCTGTGAATGGGATTATGTTCCTGATTTGTCTCTCAGCTTGGCTGTTGTTGGAGTACAAGGATGCTAATGATTTTTGTACAGTGACTTTGTATTCTATAACTTTGCTGAAGTTGTTTATCAGCTTAAGGAGCTTTTAAGCAAAGACTATAGGGCTTTCTAGATATAGATTCATGTCATCTGCAAACAGGGATTGTTTGACTTCCTCTCTTTCTATTGGAATGCTCTTTATTTCTTTCTTTTGCCTGATTACTCTGGCCAGAACTTCCAAAACTATATTGAATAGGAGTGATGAGAGAGGGCATCCTTGTCTAGTGCCAGTTTTTAAAGGGAATGCTTCCAGCTTTTGCCCATTTAGTATGATGTTGGCTGTGGGTCTGTCTTAAATAGCTCTTATTATTTTGAGGCATACTCCTTCAATGCCTCATTTGTTTAGATTTTTTTAACATAAAGATGTGCAGAATTTTATCGAAAGTCATTTCTGCATCTATGGGGATGATTGTGTGGTTTTTGTCTTTAGTTCTGTTTATGTGATGAATCACATTTATTGATTTGCTTATGTTGAACCAGCCTTATATCCCAGAAATAAAGTCTACTTGATTGTGGTAGATAAGCTTTTTGATGTGCTGCTAAATTTGGTTTGCCAGTATTTTGTTGAGGATTTTTACATCAATATTCATCAAGGATATTGGTCTGAAATTTTCTTTGTTGTGTCTCTGCCAAGTTTTGGTATCAGGATGATGCTGGCCTCATAGAATGAGTTGGGGAGAAATCCCTCCTCCTCAATTTTTGGGAATGGTTCCAGCTCTTCTTTGTACATCTGGTAGAATTTGATTGTGAATCTGTCTGGTTCTGGGCTTCTTTTGTTTGGTCGGCTATTTATTACTGACTGAATTTCAAAGCTCATTATTGGTCTATTCAGGGAATTAATTTCTTCTTACTTGAGTATTGGAAGGGTGTATGTGTCCAGGAATTTATCCA
This sequence comes from Plecturocebus donacophilus, assembly GCA_004027715.1. Classification (NCBI taxonomy): domain Eukaryota; kingdom Metazoa; phylum Chordata; class Mammalia; order Primates; family Pitheciidae; genus Plecturocebus; species Plecturocebus donacophilus. The sequence goes on from PVKP010002444.1 coordinate 24,097, forward strand.
TATCTTCTAGGTTTTTTGCTTGTGTGCATAGTAGTCTCTGATGGTTATTTGTATTTCTGTGTGTTCAGTGGTAATACCCCTTTGTCATTTCTGATTGTGTTTGTTTGGATCTTCTCTCTTTTCTTCTGTATTACTCTAGCTTACAACCTATCTTATTAATTTTTTCAAAATGCCAACTCCTGGATTCACTGATCTTTGGAATGTTTATTGGTATCTTGATTTCCTTCAGTTCAGTGCAGGGTTTAGTTATTTTTTGTCTCTGTCAGCTTTGGGCTTGGATTGCTCTTGCTTCTCTAGTTCTTTTAGTTTTGATATTAAGTTGTTAATTTGAAATCTTTCTAACTTTTTGACATGGGCGTGTAGTGCTGTAGGTTTCTCTCTAAACACTGCCTGAACCATGTCCCGAGATCCTGGTATGTTGACTCTTTGTTCTCATTAGTTTCAAAGAACTTCTTGATTTTTGCTTTAATTTCATTATCTACTCACAAGTTGTTCAGGAGCAGATTGTTTAATTTCCACATAGTTGTATTGTTTCAAGTGATTTTTTTTCAGTCTCGATTTCTGTTTTTATTGTGCTATGGTGCAAGATTGTGTTTGGTATGACTTCTGTGCTTTTGTATCTGCTGAGAATTGTTTTATATCTAATTGTGTGGTTGATTTTAGAGTATGTGCCGCATGGTGATGAGAAGAATAATGTGCTTTGGGGGTGGTGGATAGTTCTGTATACATCTGTCAGATCCATTTGAATCAATGCTGAGCTCAGGTCCTGAATATCTTTGCTAATTTTCTGCCTCAATGTTCTGACTAATATTGTCAGTGGAGCATTGAAGTCTCCCGCTATTATGTGTGGGAGTCTAAGTCTGTTTGTAGGTCTCTAAGAACTTGCCTTATGAATCTGAGTGCTCCTGTGTTGGGTGTATCTGTATTTAGGGTAGTTAAGGCTTCTCACTGAATTGAACTCCTTGCCATTATATAATGCCCTTCTTTATCTTTTTTGATCTTTGTTGGTTTCAAGTCTGTTTTGTCTGAGGTTAGAACTGCAACCCCTGCCTTTTTCTGATTTCCATTTTTTTGGTAGATTTTTTTCCATCCCTTTATTTTGAGCCTATGGATGTCATTGTGTGTGAAATGGGACTCTTGAAGATAGCATTACCATTGTGTCTTGCATTTTTATGTAGCTTGCCAGATTAGTATTGTACTAAATGCCTTTTAAATGGGGCATTTAGCACATTTAGATTCAAGGTTAGCATTGACATGTGTGGATTTTAACCTGTCATTGTGTCTTTAGATGGTTATTATGCCAGCTTGTTTGTGTAGTTGCTTTATAGTGTCACTGCTCTGTGTACTTAAGTGTGTTTTGCAGTGGCTGGTAACTGTCTTTCCTTCCATACTTAACGCTCCTTTCAAGATCTCTTGTAAAGCAGGTCTAGTGATAACAAACTCCCTCAGCATTTGCTTACCTGTAAAGAATCTTATTTCTCCTTCACTTAGGAAGCTTATTTTGGCTAGATATGAAATTCTTGGTTGAAGTTTTTTTTGTTTTTTGTTTTTTGTTTTTTAAAGAATATTGAATATAGGCCTTCAATCCCTTCTGGCTTATAGGGTTTCTGCTAAGATGTCCACTGTTAGCCTTATGGGATTCCCCTTGTAGTTGACCTCCCCTTTTGCTCTAGCTGTCTTTAACATTCTTTCTTTCATTTCAACCTTGTAAAATTTGATGAATATGTGCCTTGAGGATGATATTCTTCTGTGGAATCTTGCAAGGGTTCTCTGTACTTCCTGAGTTTGACAGTTATCCTCTCTAGCAAGGTTGGGGAAGTTTTCATGGACTATATACTGAAATATGTTTTCCAAGTTATTTGCTTTCTGCTTGATCCTTTCAGAGATGCCAGTGATTCATAAATTTGGCCTCCTTACCCAATCCCGTATTTCTCTGAGGTTTCATTCATTCCTTTTCATTCTTGTTTCCTTATTTTTGTTTGGCTATCTTATTTCAGAGAACAAGTCTTCAAAGATGTTTTTCCTTAGCTTGGTCTATTCTGCTGTCAATAATTACGAGTACATTGTAAAATTCTTGTAGTGTGTTTTTTGGCTCTAAGGGACCAGTGAAGTTCTTTTGTTTTTACTAGCTATTTCATCTGTCAGTTCCAGTATTATTTTATTGTGTTTCTTAACTTCTTTGGATTGGTATTTGCTCTTCTCTTGAATCTCACTGATCTTTTTTCCAATCCATATTCTTCTGAATTCTATTTCTGTCATTTTAGCCAACTCACTCTAGTTAAGAACCTTTGTTGAAGGACTAGTGTGGTTATTTGGAGAACATAAGACACTGGCCATTTGAGTTACTGGAGTTGTTGTATTAGTTCTTTCTTATTTCTGTACATGGGTGTTCCTTTAACTGCTAGGCTATTGAAATGGTCAGGCAGTGGTAGGGTGGTTGTGCTGAAGTCTCAGGTCAGGTGGCCCAGCCCACTGAGGAGAAATGAGGGTGGGAGCTTGCATAGAGACAGTCCAGCTACTTTTCCATGAAATGGGTACTCTGTTTTCGGGGTCTGGATGAGCCCTTCATCCTGCATACTCTCCAGAACCTGGAGACAGCAAGGGCAAGGGCTATGAGAAAGCAAAGATGACTACCTGCTCCTCCCACTAGGTACTCTGGCCAAGGAAGTTGCAGAGTTGCCACTGGCTTGATAGTTCCTGTTGGGGGTAGCTGAAGACCGAGGCTGGGAGGACTAACCAGTGGGGAGATGTGGTATTGGGGACTCATGTAACAAGGGCAGTCAGGCTACTTTTCCATAGGGCTGCTGCAATGTGCTGGGGCTCCACTCTAGTCCCTAGCTACTTCAGATTTTCTAGTACCTGAAGGCATCTTCAGTGAAGGCTCAAGACAGTGACGATGGTGGCCTGCCCCTTCTTCTAGGAGCTCTGCCCCAGGGAGGTACTCATCTGTTGTCAGCCTGGCAGTGGTGGCTGGAAACCTCGGTAGGGAGCTCCCATCCAGTGGGGAGGAAGAGGATCAGGGACCTACATTTAAAAGCAGTGATAAGTAAACTTGTATCTCTTTGTGTGATTTACTTCTTTTTTTTCTGGCTATTATGGAGGTTGCATATGCACATATACGAATTAATCGTTGAGATTTTTTTTTTACTCTGACTTGTCTATTTGTTTCTTTACCTATTTTTATATGAGTTTTCTCATCAATTTAAAGGAGTTCTATGTGTAATATGATATGTTCATCCCTTGTTGGCTTTAGATGTTTAAATACATTTACCCATTCAATCTCTGATTTTTTGTCTGTGGCATTCTTAATTAAACAGATTTTTTTGGATAGAGTTAAATTAGCCCTAAGTAGGGAAATAATACACAGGGCTATGACAAGGAAACAAAAAGACCCAACATGAAAGTTCTCCCTTCATCCTTTACAGGTTTTGTGTATTTTGTTTTGCTTTTCAACATTTTCACACTTATACAACCATTATTCAATCATCATTGTCTCTCTACAGGATACAAATAATGTTTCTGTTAATGAGCCAGCCCCTGAGAACCATCACTCTCTATTGCTTTGAGATTTCCAGGCATAGGAAGTCAGCATTGTATGCTGATTTGCTATCTTGTTCCCCAAACTTCTTAGAGCCATTGGATTTACCAACTATCTTCCTTTTCTTACCATGATCTAAAAATTAAACAAATATTATTTTCTCAGAGGACACCAACAACCTCAAAATTTCAAAACTTCCTGAGTTATTCAATACAAAATTTGGATTGGCATTTGATTCCATGTAATCACCCTGTTTTTTTTAATTAAAATGTTCTATCTTTCTACTTGGTTTCAATTATTTATTCACTATATACATTGCCAAAGAACTAAACATAGGCATTCTTCTATATTTTGGTCACAAGATAGGTTTTGCCTTTTTTTTCTTCATTTTTTTTTTGTAAGCAACTTGACCACTGCCATGCTTTCAGTTATCTCTATGCATGGAAGTTACAGATGTACAAATCTAGATCTGTAATCCTGACCTCTTTTCCTAAGCTTTAAGCACGTTTTTCCATCTATTTTTAAAAATCACTTCCAACTTGGTGACCTACTAAACATTCAAATATAAAATAACAAGTGCTTTTGCTTTTCATGGGTTTCTTAACTCTTCTGTGACTGCTACGATTCTCCCTACCATCCAGTTTTCAAATCTAGTCATTTTCTTTTTCTGCTCCACTACCCAGTTAAGCAGTGAGCATCCAAGAAGTGTAGATACTCTCATTGGTTCTCATGACACTTTCTTCATTGAAGTTTTAGAATAAAACTCTCCATCTGGCTATCTACTCCAGTAGCAGACCTTATTTTTTAAATTGAACTTTACATTCAGATATGCAGTTGTAAGAGTCAATATAGAGTCTCCTGTGTACTTCATTCAGTTTTCCCACTGATAACATTTTACAAAACTGTAGTGTAATGCTGCAACTACGATACTGACATTTATACAAACTAGTCATCTTATTCAGATTTCTCCAGTTTTACTTTTGTGTATACTCAGCTCTATATAATTTTGACGTTATTTATTTTTAACTTTTAATAAAACTTTATTTTTAGAGAAGCTGTAGATTCATAGCAAAATTGAGCAGAGATGCAGAGATTTCCCACATACACCCTATTCCCACACATGCACAACTTCTTCCACTGTCAACAACTTCCACCAAAGTGATACATTTATTTTTTTGTTTTTGTTTTTTGTGGGTTTTTTTTGAGATGGAGTTTTGCTCTTGTTGCCCAGGCTGCTGGAGTGCAATGGCCTGATCTCGGTTCACTGAAACCTCTGGCTCCAAGGTTCAAGGGATTCTCCTGCCTCTGCCTCCCGAGTAGCTGGGAGTACACACATGCACCACCACACCTGGCTAATTTTTTTGAGTGTGTGTCTTTTTAGTAGAGATGAGGTTTCTCCATGTTGATCAGGCTTGCCTGGAACTGCTGACCCCAGGTGATCCATCCACCTTGGCCTCCCAACAAAGTGGTACGTTTGTTACACTCTGTGAAGCTGCACTGACATATCATTATTACCTAAATTATCTAGTTTACATTAGCTACATCACTCATAGTATTGTGCATCCTATGAGAATTGAAAAATGCTTATTAACACATATCTGCCATTATAATATCATACAGAATACTTTTACTGCCTTAATATTGTCTGTGCTCTGCCTATTCATCCTTCCTTCTCCCCAGACCCTAGAAATAACTGATATGTTTAGTCTCCATAGTGTTGTATTTCCTGGAATGTCACACAGTTTGAATTATGCATATAATAGCCTTTTCAGAATGGCATCTTTCACTTAGTAACATGCATTTAAGTTTTCTCCATGTATTTTCATGGAGGAAAAACTTTTCAATATTTTTAGTATTGAATAATATTCCATTGTCTGGATGTACCACAGTTTATTTATCCAGTCACCCATTAGAGGACAACTTGGTTGATTCCAAGTTTTGGCAGCTATAAATAAAGCAACTATAAACACCCCTATGCAGCAATTTCTGTGGACATAAGTTTTCAATTTATTTAGCTGTATTATTTGCAGAATGAGAGATTCTTTCTGGTTTTTTTTTTTTTGAGACAGAGTCTCACTCTGTCACCCAGGCTGGAGTGCAGTGGCATGATCTCGGCTCACCACAGCCTCCAGCTCCTGGGTTCAAGTGTTTCTCCTACCTCAGCCTCCTGAGTAGCTGGTATTACAGGCATGCACTACTATTCCCAGCTAATTTTTTTGTATTTTTAGTAAAGACGGGGTTTCACCATGTTGGCCAGGCTGGTCTCGAACTCCTGACCTCATGATTTGCCTGCTTCAGCCTCCCAAAGTGCTGGGATTACAGGCATGAGTGATCACGCTCAGCCGAATGAGAGATTGTCTTACTCTACATCCTCACCAGCATATGGTATTATCGATGATTTGGATTTTGGCCGTTCTGGTATGTGTGTAATGGAATCTCATTTTTGTTTTAATTTGCAATTTCCCAGTAACATGATGCTAAACATCTTTCCAAATGCTTATTTGCCAGCTGTATATCTTCTTTGATGGGGTAAACAGACATTCAAGTCTTTTATTCACTTTGAAATTAGGTTGTTCATTTTCTTATTGTTGAGTTTTAGGAGTTGTTTTATATTTTGGATAAAAGTCCTTTATCAGAGGTGTCTTATGCAAATCTTTTCTCTTGGTCTGTAGATTCTTTTCTCTTTTTCCTGACATTGTCTTTCACAGAGTAGAAGTTTTTAATGAAGTTCAGTTTTTAAATTGTTTATTTCAATGGATAGTGCCTTTGGTGTTTTATCTAGAAAATCATCTTACTGAACACCACATAGGTATAGTTTTGCATTTTACATTTATGTCTATAATCTACTTTGAGTTAATGTTTTTGAAGGGTTAAGGTTTGTGTGCAGATTATTTTGTATATAAATGTCCAGTTGTTCTAGCAGCATTTATTGAGAAGATTGAATACTTCATAACATTGTCTTTGCTCCTTTGTCAAAGACCAGTTGACTGAATTTATTTGTCTATTTCTGAGCTCTCTATTCTGTTATTCAGCAATTAGCTGATCAATTAGTCTATTCTTTCACCAATACCATGTTGTCTTGATTACTGTTTCTTTATAATAAGGCCTTTGTTTAACCACTTTTTGAAGTATAATACAAAAAACCTACATACCCTTAATGAATGTAATTAATTTTAAATGAGTTTGGATATATGAATTGATTCACTGCATACACTGTGTGAGTTTGGATGTATGCATACACCTATGAAACCATTACCACTATCAAAGTAACCTCCAAAAGTTTCCTTATGCCCCTCCCTTTTTAACAGGAGATTTATAATTGTCAGTCTTTTGATTTAGTTATTCTCTTTCAATATTAGCCTGAAAATATAAACCATTTTTCTATAATTTTTTTTTTTCTTGAGACAGTCTTGCTCTGTTACCCATGCTAGAGTGCAGTGGCACAATCTTGGCTTACTGCAGCCTCGGCCTACTGGGTTCAAGTGATTCTTCTGCCCCAGCGTCTCAAGTAGCTGGGATTACAGGCATGCACCCCACACCTGGCTAATATTTGTATTTTTAGTAGGGACAGGGTTTCACCATGTTGGCCAGGCTGGTCTCAAACTCCTGACCTCAGGTGATCCACCCACCTTGGCCTCCCAAAGTGCTGGGATTAGAGGCAGGAGCCAGTCTGCCTGACTGAAAGCCTTTTCTCTAAGATCTGGAACAAGATAAGGTTGCCCACTTTCACCACTTTTATGTAACATAGTACAGGAAGTCCTCGCCAGAGCAGTTAGATAAAAGAAATAAAAGGCAACCAAATTGGAATGAAAGACGTAAAATTATTCTTGTTTGTAGATTATACAACCTTATTTTTAGAAAAACCTAAAGATTCTATGAACAAATCATTAGAACTAATAAACAAATTCAGGAAAGGTGTGAGCCTCCACACCCAGCATTGTTTTTATTTTTAAACTTATACCTACTATATTTTAAAGTACTTATTAAAGAAGCTAGCATGTTTTTTAGATTAAGTGCTAATTAATCAAATAAGACTTCACAGCAAAAGTAGGACTTGAACTGGTTCTGAAGAATTAGTTATAAATTGATCCTATGGTCTCTGACAAATAATTTGATATTTTTGGTAATTAGAGGACACTATATTCAAAATGCACTTTTAAATAAGCTTTCTCTTGTGTGCTTTATAACTGGTTTTAACAAATCACAGCAAGTGGACCAAATCCAGCCACTGCCTATCTTTGTAAGTAAAGTTTCATTGGAATATAACTACTTCCAATTATTACCAAGATTGTATGTCTTGCAAACCTGAATATTTACTCTCTGGTACTTTATAGAAAAGTCTTGAGGACTTCTGCTTTAAAATATAAATGGATTGTGATCTAAAACACCCCAGCCATACACATTTCAAGTTTTTACTAGTTTTATTATTTTTGTTAATCTGAATTGCTCCTCAAAGTTTAAGTCCTTGAATGTCAGCATTGACATCAACTGGGAAAGAATTATCAACTTTCCATTGTGCAAGATGAATAAACCTGGAGATCTGATTGAATGTATCCTTTTTGAAAAGACTAATACTAAAGTTTCTATAAGACTTTTAGAATAATTATCTCTGTATAGATAACATCTATAGATAATCATCTCTCTATAGATAACAAAACATTTTGTATACTTGTAATTTGCTGAGATAGCAGATTCTAAGTGTGCTCACTACATCCAAAACATGGCAAATATGTAAGGCAATGAATATGGTAGTTAGCTTGATTGTGCTTATTATTTCACAATGCATACCTATATCAAATCAAGTGGTACACTTTAAATATACAGAGTTATTTTTCAAAACTAAAAAATTAGAATTATAGATTCTGAAGTCCTATGCCAAATCTACTTCATTAGAATCTGCATCTTTTTTATTTTTTTTTTATTTGAGATGGAGTCTTGCTCTGTCACCAGGCTGGAGTGCAGTGGCCCAATCTCGGCTCCCTGCAACCTCTACTTCCTGGGTTCAAGCAATTCTTCCGCCTCAGCCTCCCAAGTAGCTGGGACCACAGGCATGTGCCACCATGCCCGGCTAATTTTTTTGTATTTTGAGTAGAGACGGGGTTTCACCATGTTGGACAGGAGGGTCTCAATCTCTTGACCTTGTGATCTGCCTGCCTTGGCCTCCCAAAGTGCTAGGATATGCACAGAATGGTTTGAAAAGTTCCACTTTAAAGAGTGTCAATCGAAGAATCAGCATCCAAACTCAGATTTTAGCTGACTGCCTGAATTTGGCTTCTGCTGCTGTGACTTACTAGCTCTGAGGCCATAAATAAGCAACTGAAGCTCTCTGTGCCTCAGCTTCCTCTTTGCAAAATGCAGCTAATGTTGTTATATGTCCCTCAGTGTCATTTCAATGATAAATGAGTCAGTTCGATGATAAATGAGTTATATATGTACATGTATAATATTTGGAACAGCACTCAATATATGCTGTAAAATATAATAAATACTCAATATATTATCATTACTATTTAAATATATAGAATCTTTATTTTTAAAATGAGACTGGCAAGCCAGTTGGCTTAGATCAATTGGCAAATTATTGGCTAATTAATAACAGTGACTCAGAAGAAAGGTGTTAGTAGATTCAATTCTAAATCAAAGGCTTTACATTTTTTTAACACTAATCAACGAGCATAGGAATTAGAGATGATTTTAGACAGCAAACCACAATGGCATGTGTGTACCTATGTAACAATCCTGCAAGATCTTCACAGGTACCCCAGAACCTAAAGTACAATTAAAAAAAAAAATCAAGAGACAAAAAAAAAAATGCCTGCAATTTTCTAGGTATATTCTCTAATTATATCAAAGCATCACATTTTTTTCATCCAACCATTACATATACTACAATTGTTTCTAAACTAAGAAATTACTTGAGATCTGTATTTAGAGAGGATCTTAAAAAGGTATATGGAAATTCCACTCACTTTTTCCTTAACCCCAGAACATAAGAATTCCTTAGAGCTTTTTTCAACTATTCCAAATTTAATGAGTATTTGACATATTTGCTTTGGGGACTATCCTGGCAATAGTTACGTTGCAAGTAATTCTTTCAGCTTTCTAGCTCCATACTTTATAAAACTCAGCATTGCCCAGAGCTTTTTCTTCTCCTTCTCCAGAGATGTTTCTATTGGCTGTTTGGAGAATGATATACTGTTTCGATTTCTATCTGGAAACATCTCTAACCTCAATAGATGTAGCAAAAGCAAAATCTATTACATGGCTTCATTTAGCCTTCACTTTGCCTCATCCCTTTCTGTTGTGGATGCTGAGATTTAGAAGGATCGTGTCACTTTTAAAGTAAAGACCAAGTTACAGAGACTAACGAACTAAAGGGCTGCCAGCTATTTATGCATTTTACACATCACTGAATACGTGGCATGGAATGGTTTCAGAAAGGAGTTTTTGGGAAAACTAGAAAAAAATAAATAATAGTGCACTAAAATACACTAAATCTCACGGATGCAAACTCATTTGGAATTTGTGATGTTAAAAAAGCTAGATTAAATTTTAAAAGATTTTCCTATCTTTAGATCATAAAGGTTCCCTCTCTTTTTTGTTTTAAACCATTAACATTTGAAAGAACACCATCAAACATTCTTACTTGGGATCTTGAGGTCGGGAAGGTCAAATCCAGTCTAGTTCAGCTTTAGAAGCCCTACTCACTTCCTTGTCTCCACTTTCCTTCCTATGCCTTCATGGATTGTGTCCATCAGTCTCTGACTAGACTGTGTCCTGTACATAATACAAAGAAAAGGAAAAAGAAAAAAAAAAAAGAAAAAAAAAACTTTGGTGTTAGCTTTTTCAATTTTATCTGAGTTAAAATGGCTAAGCAGTAAGATTCCAAAATGTTCTTAATTGATTTGACAAGTGAGAATATTTCAAAAGTGTCTACTTCCATCAGCCATAATCACTACTCTTCTGGAATGTGTTCATATCCAGTATCACTTTGACTGACAGTAAAATAGCCCCTACCTGAATTAGAACTCCTGAGGAGAAATGCCCCCGAAAAAGCCACTGCTCTCAGGAATGTCTAGATGGCCCATGTTTCGTTTAGTTATAGGTTAAAAGGTTATTTCAGGGGCACCTGTGGATAGTTCAAAGGATAAGTAATTCAACTAGAAGTCATTTAAAATAGAAACCCATTGACTGGGGATTTGGATGAGTCTTTACATCTGCAGAATGAAAAAAAAATCCTACTCATTTTCTTTTGAAATAAATCAGCTTTTAAATCTGAGATTAGTGAGGAATTTGCTGTACAGAAGAGAGACTACTCACTAACAGTATTTTCTTAGAACTGTCACTTCCAAATATAAAATTTATTTGAATAATGCTCAGGTTGTATTCCTGAAAATGTGAGATTTGTTTAAACAACAAGATCTAAAGTGTAATATCCCAAAAAAGAAATCTTTTTAGCATGTGTTGGTGTTGAGCAGGGAGAAGAGTAGAGTTGGGGAGAATGAGCATTGAAGTAATCTCATAATGGAGTGTCTAGAACTGTACCATCTGGTGGGATAGGAACCAGTCACATTTGACCTTTTAAGTTTAAGTTAAAGACCAGGTGCGGTGACTCACACCTGTAATGCCAGCATTTGGAAGTTCGAGGGGGGCGGATCACCTGAGGTCAGGAGTTCAAGACCAGCCTAACCAACATGGGTGAAATACCGCCTCTACTGAAAATACAAAAATTAATCAGGCATGGTGGTAGGTGCCTGTAATCCCAGCTACTTGGGAGGCTGAGGCAAGAGACTTGCTTGAACCTGAGAGGCAGAGGTTGTAGTGAGCTGAGATCACTCCACTGCACTCCAGCCTGGACGACAAGAGTGAGAATTCATCTTAAAATAAATAAATAAATAAAATAAATGTAAGTTAAAAATCAAAATTAAGTTTAATTTTAAAATGTGTTCCTCAGGCACACTAGCCACAGTCCGGGGATCAATAGTCACAGATAGATAGTGGCTTCATTTTGTGAGATCATAGAAACATTTTGTGTTTTAAGAAAGTCCTGTTTCATGGTGCTGCTATAGAATATAGAAAAGACTACAAAGGCACAATCTCAGAATGATTTGGTATGGAATGGCAAAGTCCTCTTAACTTTTTCAGAATTTAAAAGTGTATCTATTCTATTGTAGAAAGCTGAGTAGCAGAATATTCTTTTGAACAATAAATTCATTGCATTTGGGTGAGATTTCATGTTCTGTGGCATCTAATGATACATTTACTTTTTTTGAAACTAAAGATGTCTTGAGACTTTGGCAGGGGATTGTTGGGATTTGCCCATGAACTTCATGATAAAAATATCACAGACATTGCTACAAGTGATTCAGTAATCTTGAAGTCAGTAGCAGTGCAATATTTTGGCCTTTATTCCTATAGTTTGATTCAGATATTTTGTTCTTGTGAAGGTAATTCAACACTACTCAGAATAATCTCATTAGCAAAATAGGAATTGAAATCCAAGTCGATTTAAAAATCACTCAATAGTCAAAACAGAACAAAGTATAGTGACTATAAGGATAATGTGTATATCAAGTTAACATTTGGACTCAATTTTGGAGTAAACATGTTTTATTTGGAAATTTCTGGAAAAGACTCTCAGACAGGTGAGAGAAAATGAGAAGCTCTTTTCCTCGTTTATTTCACTCTGCCCCCACCAGGACATATTGGGAAGCTCTGACATCAGAGGATTATGAAACCACATTTTGATATCTACCTATTTTTTAAAAACATGAACATTGTGTGTTTGTATTATAAATTTATGACGTATCACAAAGTACCTAAGATTGCTTGTTTTTAATAACACACTCTCAGCTGAACATGTGGCTTGCGCCTCTAATCTCAGCACTTTGGGAGGCCGAGGTAGGTGAAACATCTGAGGTCGGTAGGTCAGGACCAGCCTGGCCAACATGGTGAAACCTCGTCTCTACTAAAAATACAAAAATTTGGTTGGGCCTGGTGGCGCACACCTGTAGTTCCAGCTACTTGGGAGGCTGAGGCAGGAGAATCACTTGAACACCAGAAGTGGAGGCTTCACTGAGCCACTGTACACCAGCCTGGGTGACAGAGTGAGACTCTGTCTCAGTAAATAAATAAATACATAAATAATAGTACACTGTCTTCAATAAATGCCACTTTTTATTTTTTTATTATTTTTCCATAATTTTATAGCATTTTATGACAGTATCTTAGGCATATTAATTGTTGTATTTCTGGTTGTCACCATTCATACCATAGAATGCATAATTTCTACTGCACTGTGATAGTGACTCTATATGCAGCTTTTTACATTTTGCAAAATCCTATAGGTTAAGATTTTTTTTCCCTGTCAATCAAAAAAATACTGAGGCAGGAAGAAACCTATGAAGTCCTCATTTAAAAAGACAATCTTCTCTGCAGTCCAAGCACCTGATAGTCCCTCAGTGAGATTTTTCCATCCCCTAAAAACAGCTGCAAAATACTGTGGCAAAGAAACATTTTGTGTGGTATTTACACCTTTTGAGTAGAAGTTACATTTTTTTCAGTAGTTCAAAATAAATATAACAAGAGTATAAATAAGCCTCTTAAAGACTTTCTTCATTCTCAGAATTGCCTGTTTTATAAAAGAGCTGGATGAATTAAGATTTATTATGCTCTTATTTCATTTGGCTGAACTTTCCCTCAGATACTGCTGGTATTTACTGATACAACTGGCTCTGGTAAGTTTTTTTAAGAAGACATAAAACTCTATTAGATTTGAATATTTCCAGAATTATACTTACTTGGAAATCTGGCATAGTTGTCTAAAATATCCCCAATTAGGCCAACAGAGAACATACAAACAAAACCCGTTCATAACGTACCATGTTTTTAGAAGCTCTGATAAAGGCAAATTATGGTTTTAATGCCTTTCTTTCTTTCTTTTATCTTTCTTTCTTTCTTTCTTTTTTTTTTTTTTTTTCTTTTTTTTTTTTAATGGTGTCTGGCTCTTTTGCCCAGGCTGGAGTGCAGGGGAATGATCTTGGCTCACTGTAACCTCCACCTCTGGGTTCGAGTGATTCTCATGCCTCAGCCTCCTGAATAGCTGGGACTACAGGCACCCACCACCATGCCTGGCTAATTTTTTGTATTTTTAGTAGAGATAAGGTTTCACCGTCTTAGCCAGGATGGTCTCGAACTCCTGACCTCATGATCTGCCTGCGTCAGCCTCCAAAGTTCTGGGATTGCAGGCATAAGGCACCACGTCTGGCCTTGATGCCTTTCTCTTGGTGTTTGGCATAGTTTGTATAGAGCTGCACAAAAGAAACTCACGCCAAATATACTCAAAAGAGCCTGTGTCAGAGAGAACAGCATCACACACAATGATCCTATGTGTCTGTGTTCTTCTGTAACTTCAACAATAATTACTGTCTTCTAGGAAAAGAGAGAGAAGAGAAGGAATGGTTAATTTTTTCTGTAATTTCTTATTAAAAGTAACATTTGTTCAGGGCTATAAAAGAATTCTACAGCAAGGCCCAGGTGTTGTAAGTCCTTTTTTCTTACATTAAATATAACAGCTCCACCTTGAGGTAAAGTATTTTATTATAGCTTGAAGTTATATTTGAAGTAGGAGGTTGTATTTGGGATGACTAGTGACCCATAAATCCTCATAGCGAAAGAAACAAATAAAGAACTCCAAAATTATACAAGGGATTTGGAAGCTCACCTTTTGTTCCCAATTTTGATAAAAAACAACAGGCATTCGTAACCTAAGGAAGACAAATTACTGAAATCTTAATGGCTATTTTCAGACTGGAATTTCATGTGGTCAAATCTGTGTTGATGAAATGTATTTGAAGTTGTCACAAAGCAAACTGAAACTTTAAAAATAGATTTACTCTTCTGGTATCTACTACTATATAAATTTCACCAAGAAAATAGACAAATGGAACTTCCTCTTGATAAAACCTACCACTTACATCTTACTGTTGGCCAAATGTTGCTATGTTTGCATGTAAGACAAATAGTGAAAGATAATATTCTATATGCCACTCACTTTCTGTGGCTGAGCCTTCGGGCTAATCTTTTTTGTTGTTCTTTTTGACTCACCCTTCAAGTGTCAAGCTTGAAGCTGCAGCAGAAAAAGAATTGAAAAAACCAAAAGCTTCCTCAAGGAAATATTAATTGTCATTGTCTCACCATGTTCTTTTCCTGGTAACAAATATGCTAGAAAACATTCTTACTGTAATTTTAATAAGATATTTCTCCACATTTTCTTCTGATTCTTTTATTGTTTTATATGTTATTTGCCCATGTAGTCACTTAGAATTTTTGTGCATGTGTGTAAAGGTGACATTGCAAGCTAATTTCTATGTGAAATAGAAAGTGTCTCATGCTGCTTATCTGGTCATTACAGGTATAGGAAAAAGTCATTTTCTTATGTTGATCTCCTATTAGTGAGCGCTCTTACTAACCTCAATGGTTTTCAGTAGATTCTTATAAATTTTTAAGATAGATAGCCATACCTTCTAAAATAATGCTACCTTTTTTAACTCAATATTGGTAATTGCTTTCATCTAGACAATCAGGTGGTAGTGAATTTCATAATTTCTTTACTGTTTTTATATTTCTATCATATATTAATATTTAGACTATAACTCGATGTTTTAGTCTCAGGTTAGTCGCACAAGGAGATACGAGTGCCACAGACCCACGTTATGGGATTAATATCCACCAGCACAGCTGACACCATGGCAGCCTTTGAGTGAATTAGCTGAGTGGCACTTAGTTTGCAACACACCGAATGTAGCATCTGATCACAGTTCAAGACATTTGAGAGGGAAGAAACGAAGGAAGATGGAGAGAAGAATCAAAGTAATATGTTAGCAGTAGCACTCATTTTCATATTCACCAACTGACGTCTAAGGAAAGCAACAGGATGCAGAAGCATTAGGAAAAAGCTCCCTTCAGAATGTGTCTTCAATTCAGCTGCTAAATTCCATTAAAATTTTCTCATTCTTGTGATCCATCCATAACGTCTTCTTCTAACAGCTGCAGATGCTCTTTCAGAGCTTGGGTGGGTGGGAAATATACTATATACAGGAAAACATAAAAAATATTTTTATGTATATTCTCAAAATAGGTGAGGAAGGAATATTTAAATAAACATGGTAAATGTGCTATAATAATTGATAAAACATTTCTTTGATATTGAAATCAATTGTCTCCCAATATATAGGGATATAAAATGCATTTTAAAATATGGTACATTCAGTAGGATTAAATACATGCTTTTTTAAAATTTAGAAGCCCTTTTCATATACAAATTTAGCAATCACCTCAGAATGATGACTCTACCTGAAAATTGAAAATAAGAACCACAAATTTTGGATTTAAAAGTGATAGACAAATCCCTATAATTCCTGGTTTCTTTAAACGGAAAGAATATAAAGTATTAGTAAATACTAGATATTTTTTACAGATGAAAAATTATCGCAGCTCCAGGAAAGAAACCCGTGAGTCTTAGGTTTTCTAGATGCATAAGAGAGATAATAAGTCCACCTGCAAGGTGACAATAACTGTGAGGTGATTAAAGACCGTGGGTTGAAAGACGCGCTTAAGGAAAGCATGCATCAAGGCTCACAATGTAACAAGGGGTTCATGAGTATTCGATGGAAATATATACTCTTCGTCTTTTGCTTGATGGCCAGTTAATATGCTTTATTAAACCTGAAGTAAATTTGCCTTTAAGCAAAAATTCCTGAAAGTGCTCTTTTACCATTTGTCAGCTTCAAAATAAACAGACCTCCAAACCCCTTCCCTGAAATCTACTTGGATGGCATTTGTATATTAAAGGAGAAAGCTATACCAGTTTTGCACTTTCCATATGGAGCTGGAACCACATAGGATATTTGATCTACACATTTTATCTTAAGTATATGAGTATCTTTTTAAGGAGACTAAGGGATGAGGGGACATATCAGAGCGGACTATAGGAGAAAACTTGGCCCTCCTACTTCCTGCCTTAGTTAACATAGCTTGTAGTATCAGCATGAGGAAGAGCAGACAGGCATTAACCAGTTCCAGGAAACATGTATCACGCAGAAGAAAAGAACTGGCGGAGTTTCTAGGGCAACCCAGCAGTTCCCCCAGCTCCTTGGCTAGATTCAGCATGCTGCTGCTACTTCGCCTCCTCCGTCTGAGGTTAGGCCCAGTTCTTAAACTCCTGGGTCACTATCTCCTGCCCAAATCATCTCAGCACCAGGCATCAGACAACTAGGGTCAGTCCCGAAGTCTCGGAGCTCACAAATTATTTACACTAGCCATTTCTAAACCTACTTAGCCTGTGTATCCTGTTGTCTTTGTCTGTTTTGTGTTGCTTCAAAGAATACCTGAGACTAGATAACTTAAAGAAGAAAAGAAACAGACATTTCTTTGGCTCACAGTTCTGGAGGCTGGGATGTCCAACAGCGTGGCACCAGGATCCAGCAAAGGCCTTTGCAGTCGATTATCTCATGGTGGAAGGCGGAAGAGCAACAGAGAGCAAAAGAAAGAGAGAGATTGAACTTGCAGGCTCAAGCCCATTTAAAGTTGGCATTAATCCGTTCATGAGGGTACAGCCCTCATGACCTACACAGCTGGCATTTGATCCCACCTCATAACACCGTTGGATTGGGGATTAAGTTCCCAACACACGCTTTCTGGGACACACATTCAAACCATAGCACCTGCCTTGTCCATTCCTTCCAACAAAAGAAAAAAACAAAATAAAGGCTGTTGCTCACATCCCCCCAAACCCCAGCTCCTTCTGCCTCCTCGCTCATGCTGGTGATTCTGAGTTGCAATGTGCAGCACGATGTGCCCCTTCCTCTTGTGTAAGTGACAAACTCTCTTTTCAGTGACAGCATGTCTTGATCTGTTGGCTTCACCAGAGCAGAATAATAATAAAACATTCATTTTAAAATACCTTGTCCCTCCCTTCTCAGCCTACTCAAAACACAGGCACACAAATCCTTGTTTTGCTGAGAACAATCTATTTTTTTCCTATTTTTCCTAAAGTACTCTTACTACTTCCATGTAACCCGGAAAAAATACAACTCTGCTTCAAGACCATTCCTTCCCTCTCTGGACCAGTAGAAACTTTCTCTTTAAACTCCTGAAGTGTGGTATTAAAGCCTTAATGATACTATTTAGCACACTGCACTATATTTGTTTACTTCTATGATTTTTTTTGCTGTTAATAACATTGTATTATTTAATTTTGGTGTTCATAGTGTCAAAACCTATCCTGGCTATGGATAATGCTCAACAAGCATTTAATGCATGATATTGTTTTCAACAAATAGAAGTTTTCTTGAGCATGGGTACTGAAAATGATGTCTTCCTTTCCAACCTTGTCATTTATACAATTTATTTGCCAATTGTTTCCTACAGTGGACAATGTCTGATGTGTATATCCTAGATACCCAACTAGATCATAAATTGTCATCTGTGTATTCTTTTATGTTTAGTCTTGAGCCCAATTATTACCCATACTAATAACTGATTGAGTGTTGGCTTAATTCACATATACCTGGTAATCCATCCTATTCAAATTCTTTTAAAATAGAACAAGAAATAAGCAAGCAAACCGTCTAATAAAGCCTTGAGTATAAAACCCTTGACAATATATGTAGAGGATTATTATATCATGATTCTTGGTGTCTTAAGGTATCCTTCGACCTCAGTTCTTAAGTGCAAGCCATGGTGCGTGAATGTTAACTAAGCCAAGTTAACTGAAACCAAGTTGAACTGAAACCAAGACATAGAATATTGTCAGAAACCATAGGAGTGCTCATTTACATTCTCTCTTTCCTCCACCCTCCATTCTCATTCTCTTTATCTTTCTCTTTGCCTTTCTTTCTCTCTCATCTCTTGATCTTTTTATTTCATTATCAACTTTATTTTTTTTTTCTGACAGCCCCTCTTTTTCAGCAACATTTCTGCTTCTAAAGTACAACTCTGGCCCCCACACCGTTCCGTGTGCAATGTACATCAATTTTGCTTTTGTGTCTCCTCATCAGTTTCCAGGGAAACGCCTGGATTACACATAGTCATGGGTTTCTCAGAGGGACACCCACCATATTTAGGATACAAATCCAGACTTTCCTTCTGCATTTGGGGCAGGACTGATTTTCAAAAGTCACAACTCTGGAGTCACCTTTGATTTCGTGTTTTTTATACTTCTATCATAATGTTCTAAACATATATACAATAATTTCATTAAAATGATTTTAGATTCACCTTAATAAAAAGTTATGATCTACGACCCATGGCTGCCGAATAAAATTCAGATTTCACATTATGTCTGCCCCTTCAAGGCCTCATTTTAGGGTAAATATGCAACACTTTTGGAGACAGTATGCCAGTGGTTCTCACCAGGAATGTGGTCTATTATGATTCTCTAAACTCCTAAGTTGTCTCCATTATTTAAAAAGAAAAAAGAGATTTGATACACGATAACATGATTTTATAACATAAACAGGCAAAATGAATAATTGTAATTTGACAGCAGGAATCCAACAGTATTAAAATGAAAGGGACCATCATAATTGTTTCAAGCGCCTAAATCAGAATGTCAACCATCTAGACTGAAGATCAAATTATTTCCTTAGTCCAGATCAGGGATAGAGATATGTGGCTTACCCATCAGAAGGCTCTGCTTCTATTGGAGAAAAACAGAGTTTTAAATGGATAATTTATTATAAGATTTTAAATATTCATTTGTTTTAGTTTCATTGTACAACAGAGACATGTCTTGCCAAATACATCTTTAACCACAGACAATAAAATGAGCTTAACTCTTAATTTGGGTGTCTGTAATAGAAAACAATACAAACCATGACACTGCAGTGTATTCACTTTCTTTTGTCTATATCAGAGAGTACAGAGGACTGAGTGCATACTTGGTCAAAAATCTTTCTTTAACCAACACTTCTAAGGTATCCCATCTATTACTGTGCAAAAATCTATTGTTAAAACTAAAACTAAAACAGTGTTCAGTTTAAAAGTAAACCCACTAAGATGTTTATAAACTATCTTCTAATTATTGTAAGACAGAAATGATATATTTAAATACAATTTTCATTAAAAAACGAGTCTCCATTCTTACTTCAATAAGACCTATCTATATGTCATGATATAATCCATTTTACAGTTTGATAGGCTATAGTAATGAAAACTTACTTTAATTCCATACAGCTGAATTATCTCACATAAATTTGTGAGTTGAACAGGTGTTTTTGCTGGCACATTTAGATGGTTTCTCTGAACATTCTCCTCTGCTGATGAGTTGCTGTCTCCATTACAAGGAATGCCTTAAACATAATTGTAGTACAGCTGTAGACATAAACGGTTTTGACAGTATTTAAGCTCCATAATATTTTAAGTGGCTTTTCAAGCCTCAATCAAGATGGTTTTCAGTCATTAAGTCAATGCTTTTACAGATGATGATTTGTGTCTTAGAGACAATATTCAGTCGCTACCATATTGTCCCTTTAGATAATGTAAACTTTTGTATCATAGTGTAATTTTTTTTAACTACTGAAAACAAGAAATTTGAGAAATCTTGAATTCAAAATGAGTACCAGAGCATATTTCTAAGATGATCTCAGATTGCAGTAGAACTAATTAATTACATCTAAATGTTCCAACTTAGACCACCATTTCTTAATTTTCTTACTCCAAGGATATCTGCCTACAGGACTCAGGAAACCAGAGCTGCTCTCACATTTACTTCTTCTAGGAAAAACACACAGAAATATCTGCTGAACACTCTTTGACATTTTCCTTGTCTTTTAAATGCAGAGCAAAGACAGGGGTCAGAACAGTGAGGGTGTAGAGGACACCGAAGTTCACTAGACGGAGCACAGGTGACCTATTTCAGTGAGACTTGAGTTGACTTGTCCTCACTTCTCATTCTGTTAGTAAATTTTTAAAGAAACAACATAATGTTGAGAGATCTGGACAGAGTGCTTTTTTATTTTTAATTTTTATGGGTATATGATAGTTGTACATATTTATGGAGTACATAGGATATTTTGATATAAGCATACAATGTGTAGCGATCAAATCAGGGTAACTGGGATATTTATGACCACAAACATTTATTGTTTCTTCGTGTTGGGAACATGTCAAATACGGATTGTTTGATTACACATCCAGCTATAGCTGTGGCACAGTTAGTATTAGTGAATACTAATATTCTAGCCTTCAGACATTCTTACTGGTGGATTTCCAAAAATAACAAGTTACTCGAGTAACACTACCTCATCAATAAGTATAATCAACATATTGTTTTCATATCTTCCTCAAGTCAAGAGGATTCAGAATTTTCTTCTGGCAAACTTGGCAATCACTTTTTAAAAAAGAAAGACCAGTAGAGAAAATGTAGGTAATACAGCATACTGGTCTTTTCAACGATTATTTTTAGATCATACTGAAAAAAATCTTAAAGCCAACAGGAAAGCATGTCTGATCTTTCAGTTTTAGTTTTCAGTACTCTGAGGCATATATGTATGTGTGTGTGTGTACACACACACACACACACACACACACACACACACATATGTGGGATTCATTCTCTCAATTCTCCAAAAAGAAGAAAAGTTTATTGTAAATAAATGAGGCAAGGGTGTGATTAATGTTTAAAATAAATATTGATTCACTCTAGTGAAATTGAAATAATTTACAAATAAGTCTCAGTTCCTCTTTCTTAAAGTTTCATTTTTAACATGTCTTAAATTTAATTTTCACTCATTAACACCTACATAATACACAGAAGCCAGTTTGAGATCCATCTGATGTGTTAGAAAATGAGCAGACTTTGAAGAAGAAAAGCCTGAGTGAGACCTTGCTCTTTATTTTCTGGTATCAATATCCTGGAATCTTTATCCAATTTCTTACTGCCCACGTTTCCTCATGTACAGAATGGCAGGAATCACGCAGAGGTGGCAGAGGCTTTGGGTTAATTCAATGCATTAATACATGGGAAGCACTCTGCTCAGGTGCCAGGACACTTGCTAAATATTAGTTCTCCTTCCCCAGTGTTTTGATTTTGAGATCTAAGTAGAGGGCATTCTTTAAAGTTTACTGGTATGAAGGAAATCAGGATTATTAATTCAGGAACCTAAGACCTGTAATCTGCTAATGATTAAGAGTTTGGGAACTTTGTTACAACAAAGTCTATGAAAAATCATTCCTCCAGTCAAGAAAGTATATATTCTCTTCAATATTATATGCGATAATTTGAAATTTGCCTTTTCCAAGCATGCAGATTAGTTAGAAAAGAGACGTTGATTCTTCAGATGAATTTGAGGTGGAATGTGAAGGTAATTAATGCTCACATTCCTAAGAAGGCATGCATCAGGTTGTCATAGAGCTTATTCTGCTCCTGTATTGGTAATGTTGACAGCTACTAATTTCAGATCATTATTTTGTTTCCCAGGGCAAGTAATTTTATATTCTCATCATTGTTTGCCTTGATATGATACATTTTTGTCAGCACAAATTTATAAATGGTAAGAGCCAGGAGCACATATGAAGTTTTAACCGAAATAAGTAATTTTCTTCTTCTCAAAATAGAATCCCTTGGTAAAAACATAACTGTATTTTTTAATTTTAAGAAAAATGTTAGAATGGTTTTAATAAAATTAAAACACAAATTGTACAGAAACTGTCACCAGAAGGTCTATGTTTAAAGTCAATATAAGAAGACTTCATATACAACATGTCTAGTTTTACTCCTTCTAGATTTTGTTTAAAAATGGAGAGAAATATACATTTTTAAAGCCACAAACTCAGCAAAACTAAGAGAAGGAACAATTTTCAAACTTCAATATACATGGGAAGGTTTGTAAAAGCAGATACGATGGAGCAGAAGGGACTGGAAAAAGCAAAGAAAAAGTAATGTGGACAGTAGCTTAAGTCAGCAGACCTCAGTATGTGCAAGCAAAATAGGACTTCTTGCAAGGGAATGGTTTGTCCTACAGGACCAAGTCATAGCTATTCTTTGCAACAATGAGGGGATGTACAACTGGGTCAGCAGGATTGGATGAAGTCTTGAGACACAGCTTTTACTTAAAAAGGCAAATTGGTAGGGCTGCATGGAGAGATACAAAACTTCTGTAAGAAGCTGACAGCAGTTGAAAACCCATCTTTAGAATGTGAAGCCTGGATGGCTACATTTACCATGGGAATTCCTTCCTGGTGGCTGGTTCTGGAAAACAAAATTCAGTTATTGATGAATTTAAAACCACATCTCACATAACATTCAAAAAATATATCAAAGGGGTAAAAACTGAAAAAAGCAGAAAAATGAGCAATTAATGAATTCTGACTGAAAAAATATTGCCACGGAACAGACTACAGCCAAATATTTTGCCATGTATTAAAACATCTTAATGAATTCATCACCTTTATTAAAGAAAACCACTGATCAGAAACATATGAACTCAGAATTTTATGTCAAGATAAGAGGAGGATACGAAATGTGAGCTGGTGGTCTCAAGAAAAAATATAGAAACAAAAATTCTAACAAGAACAAAGTTGATATTACAAGAAAACAATGCAGAGTACATTTTGTGTAAAAATAAATAAATCACAGTAAAGGGTATTGAGTCTAGAAATAACAATAACAAGATGAAATGGAAAAGAAATCTTTAGAAAGAAAATCAAATTTGTAAAAACCAGGCAAAAGAAATCCAACATAAATATATTTTAAACCCCAAAGCAATGGAATAGAACAAAAATGCGAAGAGAGGTGATATTATTTACCACAATTGGGTAGTAATAGAGGAGGAGAAAGGATTAAAGGGAATATGCTATTTGAATATTGTTCATAGTTGGGAACTGATGGAGATTATCTTTAAAAAACTTACTATTATAGGAAAGGTATAATTATTAAGAACATTAATAAAAAGAGAATCAAAACCTTTCAAAAAAGAATTAGAACATTCCAAGATAAAAGAAAACACATATATACCCAAACCCAGAGCAAAGATATAGACTACAAAGCAAAATTACTTTAATAACCATAAAGAGAAAAGAAAATAATTTAAAAGACAGATTAAATATGATTCATAGTAATAAATACAGATAACTTAATTCTCCTATTGAGTTAAAAATATTTTTAGTCTGATGACAAAACAAAACCTAAATCTGCAATATCACAAGAATCTCATGAAAATTGACTGTATACTTGGCCACCGAAAAATCCTAAATAAATTCAAAAAGAAGTTGAAAATAGCACAGGAAATACTCCAAATCAAATGTGATGAAACAAAAACCATTGACAAAACTATAAAAAGAAATGCCTCTTTCAGCAAGATGTTTAAAAACTCTTCCTTAAACCAATCTTGGGTGAAAGAGAAAATATGAAGCTAAATTTTAGAATATAAAAAAAAAGAAAATATCTAACTGTTTGAGATATAATTACAACAGTACTTTAATTTGAAAGTTCATAACTTTACATATTTATAAAAATAAAAACATGAGCACAATTTCATTTAATAACCAACTCAAAAAACTAGTAAAAGGCCAACAAAATAAACTGAAAGAAAGCAAAAGGGAAAGTATTTATAAAAGTATAGCTTTAAATAAACTATAAATATTGTAATAATATTAGAAAACATGTATTAGAAAAGAAAAAAACTAGAATTAATAAATAGTATTAAAATCAAAAATACCATTGATAAACTTCTAGATAATCTAATCTAATATCTTTGCAGTAATCCAATATATATACTATATATGTTTGTCTCTGTATACCAACACAGACACACACACATGAAGACCTGTATAAACTATCCAATTACCTAAGAAAGTTCAGTTTACTTGAACAGAGAAATATCTAAATAGGAGTCTGATTTCCCCATAAAAGATAGAAAAAAATTAAACAATCTTCCTCCATTGCCTAAAAGCACCTTGCCTAGATTATTGTACAGAGCAATTCTGTGAAAACTCTTAAAATCAGATAATTCTAAGAGCACTTATATTAGTCCAGATCACACATGCAAACTCAAATGATGACATTCACATTCTTTTTACATGATTAGTATAATTTCAGCCCCAATACCTGCAAAGACCACATGTAATGTATATACACACATACATTAATACATACACATAAAATATAGGTCAAATTTTCCTAAAATATCAGTGCAAAATTCCTAAAGCATAATTATAAAAATAATCCACAAGCATGTTTTTAACATATTATAATCAAGGTGGTTTATTTTAAAATAATGCGAAATTATTTAACATTTAAAACTTATAATTCATTTTCAGTAGATAAGAAAATCAACTTGTCATTTCAATACATGTTCAAAAGTCATCTGAAATAATTCAAAAACATTGATAATTGTTAAAAACACCCAATACAGGCCAGGCATGGTGGCTGATGCCTGTAACCCCAGCACTATGGGAGGCTGAGGCAGGCAGATCTCGAAGTCAGGAGATGAAGACCATCCTGGTCAACAAGGTGAAACCCTGTCTCTAATAAAAATACAAAAATTAGCTGAGCATGGTGGCACATGCCTGTAATTCCAGCTACTCAGGAGGCTAAGATAGGAGGATGGCTTGAAACCAGGAGACAGAGGTTTTAGTGAGCTGAGATTATGTCACTGCACTCTAGCCTTGGTGACAGAGTGAGACTCTATCACAAAACAAACAAACAAACAAACAAAAAACCTAATATGATAGAACAGAACAGTTACTTCCTTAACATGATAGATAATACAAACATACATGTGACTATATAGCACTTTATTTTCAATTCTATTGTGAATTGTGTTTAGTAGGAGAAACATTAGTTTTTCTTACTAAACACAAGAGTTACATAAGGATGCCCTTTATATCTTAATTATGAAATATTATATTGGCGTTGCGAGCAATTACTAAAAATATGTATGCATAAATGCTTTGTCTACGCTATTCCAATTCTGGAAATGTATACTCAGATATACCTAGAAATTTAGAGGATAAAAACAATTTGAAGTGTAAATAGTGGAATAAATAGGCAAAATTATCACCATTAGCAGAGTATGGCTGAATCCCTGGAAATCTTCAAGTAATTGTGGAAAAGCTATAAAAACAATATTTTTGTAAATATGTTCATTTAATATCTGCCTTTAGAAATTGTGTCTTTAGCCCAGGTGGGGAGGCTCACACCTGTAATCCCAGTACTTTGGGAGACCCAGGTGGGCGGATCATGAGATCAGGAGGTCAAGATCATCCTGGCCAACATGGTGAAACCCTGTCTCTACTCAAATACCACAGAAAAATAGCTGGGTGTGGTGGCACACCTGTAGTCCTAGCTACTCAGGAGGCTGAGGCAGGGGACTCATTTAAACCTGGGAAGTAGAGGTTACAATGAACCAGGATCTCTCCACTGCACTCCAGCTTGGCGACAGAGTGAGACTCTCTCAAAAAAAAAAAAAAAAGAAACAAAGAAAGAAAGAAAAGAAAAGAAAAAGAAACAAAGAAAGAAAGAAAGAAAGAAAATGTATTTTTAGGTA
Source organism: Plecturocebus donacophilus (assembly GCA_004027715.1). Classification (NCBI taxonomy): domain Eukaryota; kingdom Metazoa; phylum Chordata; class Mammalia; order Primates; family Pitheciidae; genus Plecturocebus; species Plecturocebus donacophilus. The sequence continues at coordinate 50,185 of PVKP010002444.1, forward strand.
AGAAGATGCACAAAAGAGGATACCTGAAAATTAACTTGAATCTGCAAAACTATGTGAGGAAAAATTTAGAAATAAAATTTAAACATCACCAAAACAAACAAACAAACAAACAAATCCCAAAAGAATAGGATGACTGGTTAGCAATCAGAAACATTCAACCTCACATTGATATCAAGTCTCTCAATTTATGCAAAATTTTAATTCAATCCCATTAAAATATCTATAAAAATTTCTTAGCACTGAACAAATTAATTCTACAGTTCATGTGGAAAGAAAGCAAGAATAGTAAAAAGTAAATGTGAAGAAAAAGGAATATTATTTGTAGCAGACAACAATGTATATTTTAAATGACTAAAAGCAAACATCAATGTACAGTACTTCTGATGTATTTCTGGAAAGAGACCAATTGGAAAAATTGCAAAGGAAGGAAATAGACCCAAAAACATAATGGAACTTGGAATATGGCAATCACTTCATCTCAAATTATTAAAAGATGTTTGGATTTTTAATAAATGCCTATTTTGGGGCAACTTGACTTGCATTTGAAAAATAATGAAACTGGAACCATACCTCCCTCAGTGCATCGGAGTAAACTCCACATTAATTAAAGAGTTGAATGTAAATAAACAAATCCAATAAAGTATTAAGATAACACATGAAATAGTTGACTTACAACCTTGTATTAAGTAGTTGTTACTAAATATGACTTATGATCTAGAAGATATCATCCAAATGAAAACAAAAATAACACAAAACAGGCCGGGTGCATTGGCACATGCCTCTAATCCTAGCACTTCGGGAGGCCAAGGTGGGCAGATCATGAAGTCAAGAGATCGAGACCATCCTGGCCAACATGGTGAAACCCTGTCTCTACTAAAAATTAAAAAATTAGCTGGGCGTGGTGGCACGTGGCTGTAGTCTCAGCTACTCAGGAGAATCACTTGAACCCGGGAGGCGGAGATTGCGATGAGCTGAGACCACACCACTGCACTCCAGCCTAGTGACATATCGAGATTCTGTCTAACAAACAAATCAAAACCACAGAACATCTTCAAGTTTTTTGAAAAACACAAATAAAACTTTAATTATAAACAAAGACAATTGACAAACTGCACAATGGAAAAGAAAAATTTGCAACTTCACAAAAGGTTATTCTAATGCCTAGAAATTAGTAGCAAGAAAAAGTAAAAAAAAAATTAGGAAAACATTATGAACTGGCATTCATATGAACAAAAATAAAATGACTTTTAATCATATGATGAGATGTTCAACTTTACCCATAATAAGAGGAGAGCAATTTAAGAATACACTGAAATTGGCTTTTCTAGAAGAAAATAGAATTGACAAAATACAAAACTGATCACTGTTGGTTAACCCTAGAAAAGCAGATATTCTCATACATTTCTGGAATAAATTAGTTGAACTTCTATTGAGGTCAATTTTATAAAGTTTATCATACAAATATATTTGTATACATATAAATATTCATATACATGTGCAGAACTTCCATTTCTGGAATTTAAATTGCAATACACTTGTATATTTGGGAAATGAACAAGATTATGCATTGAACTAAAAGTATATTAACTGGCAAAACACTGGAAACTATAAATGCTCATTAATAGGAGACTAAATCACAAATTACTATGCAGTCTTAAAAAAAAAAAATTCACATACTGACACAAAATTTTTGCCAAGGTAAATTTTAAGTAAAAAACACAAATGATGAACAATGTGAAGAGGAGTGATAACACTACTGTATTATTATAATAATAATACTGCTTGCTTCAATAATACACACATGCTTTATTTAAAGTTGTGATTTATTTTTATTTGCTTTAATGATGAAACTTAAAGTGGAATGACTGAAATTAAAGATGAAAATTACCTATAAAACTTACTACATGTAAACAGGTAATATGCATAATACTTAAAATATTCTTTGACATGGTCACTATGAATCACTGCAAATATGATAAGATGTAAATAATAGACAAGGATGCCTTCTCTCACCACTCCTATTCAATATAGTATTGGAAATTCTAGCCAGAGTAATTAGGCAAGAAAAAGAAATAAATGGTATTCAATTAGGAAAGGAGGAAGTCAAATTCTGTCTATTTGCAGACGACATGATTGTATATTCAGAAGACCCCATTGTCTCAACCCAAAATCTCCTTAAACTGATAAGCAACTTCAGCAAAGTCACAGGATACAAAATCAATATGCAGAAATTACAAGCATTCCCATACATCAATAACAGATTAACAGAGAACCAAATCAAGAGTGAATACCCATTTACAAATGCTACAAAGAGAATAAAATACCTAGGAATACAACTAACAAAGGATGTAAAGGATGTCTTTAAGGAGAACTACAAACCACTGCTCACGGAAATAAGCGAGGACACAAACAGATGGAAAAACATTCCATGTTCATAGTTAGGAAGAATCAATGTCTTGAAAATGATCATAGTGTACAAAGTAATTTATAAATTTCTGTATTTTTTTTTAGCAGAGACTGGGTTTAACCATGTTCCCTGGGCTGATATCAAACTCCTGAACTCAACTGATCTGCCCACCTTGGCCATCCAAAGTGCTGGGATTATAGACATTAACCACCACTCTCAGCTATTCCTCAGGTATTTTTTTTTTTGTTCGTTTTGTGTTGTTTTGTTTTGTTTTTAGAGACAAGGCTTGCTCTGTCACCTGTGCTGGAGTACAGTGGCATATTATGGCTTGCTGAAGCCATGAATTCCTAGGCTCAAGGGATCCTCCTACTTCAGTTATTTGAGACAACAGATACATACCACTATGCCTGGCCTATGTCCTTCGATGTGTGCTTTCTCAGAGTTGGCCCTTTCAAAAATGAAACACCTCTTCAGTCTGTGTACCATCGTTTAAGGAATTTATATTAAGAAATAGATGTATACAAAAGGCATCCCTATTTAAAATGTATCTTTCTAGAAATATTAAACACTGAGATAACAATACTTTACTTGAATGGATATTTAAACTTTAAATTATGTTAAGTGAATCTCCAGGAAATCTGGCTAATGTTTATACATGTTAAATGGAAATACTTAATACAAATCAAAATCTAGATACTCCTAAAGTAATCTCAGTGGACTTTAATCAGTAGGCAAATCTTCTTTGCTAGAGGAAAAGCTGCATAATACATTTATTTTAAGTACAATTGACTACTTATGTGTTATATTCATAATAAAATTTTAATCCCATACATATATCCCATGGATTTTAAGAAACAGAACTTGTTCTATTGCTAAAGAGACACACATTCATATTTCAAAATGTCTTTAAATAATCAAGATATCAGTATTTGTTTAAAATTTACCATTTGGAGGAGGCAGTTTTCAAATTATTGAAAGTCAGCTTACAAAATATGGAGAATTTCTTTTTTTCTTAGACATTTGTCCCTTCCAAAAAGAAACAAGGCACACATAGAAATAAAACCTTCGAGACACAATTTCATTTAATATTTTTTTCCATTTATTTATTTTTCTAATCAAAGTTTTATTTTAAATAATATTCAATTGTGGAAAATTTTCAAGAATGGTACAACAAACATTTATGATATTCACTAAAATCCATCACATTTTAGCATTTGGTACATTATCCTTCTCTCTCTCTCTCTCTCTCTCTCTCTCTCTAGATAGCCATAAATTAAACTGTTAAGTCATTGAAACACATAATCATACATGCAATTTTATCCCTAGATATTTTGCATATATGTCCTAAGAATGAGGATGTTTTTCTTAATAAACTATCATACTCAGGAAATACAACATAAATATGACACTCTTACCTAACATACTAACTTCTCTATTCAAATTTCCCTAATTGTGCAAATAACCTTTATGGCTGTTTTTTCTTTTAATAAACCATCCAATCTAGGATTATCTATTGAATACATTTAGATATGATGTCTCTTTAATGTACAGCAGTGTTCATCTTTTATTTGCTTTTCATAATATTGATATTTTTTAAAGAGTACAGTAGCAGTTTTGCAGAATTCCTCACAATTTGGACACTTCCGATTGTTTATTCAATAAGACATTCAAGTTAAACATATTGGCAGGATTACTATATAGGTGATAGTAAAAGGAAGATAATTTTAGATTAACACAGTTGAAAACAGAGACTGACCGAGCCCTTACTATGTGAAACTGAGTTTAGTGACAGTTCTATGTGAGTCAGGCACAGTCTTAACCTGTCTTCAGTAAACTCACAGCCTCCTGGGAGCCTTACCATGAATGGAAAGCTAAGTAACAATAAAGATCAAACAGCAGCAGTGATAACTGTGGCTAAATCTCCCTGTTTGAAGGAAATTATTTCCAAAAGTAAGGTTACTCCATATGTCACATGGTCTCATAATCACGGAACTGTACCTACCATTGCTACCACACTTCAAAAGCATTTTACCCCAGGGTCTCAAATTTTATAGGGGGTAACTATGTCCACATATTAGTTTATTTTGTATTTCAATAAGTGAATACCTGAGGCTGGGTAATTTATAAAGAAAAGAAGATTATACGGTCCACAGTTCTGCAAGCTTCACAAGAATCATGGCACCAGCATCTGCTTTTACTCATGGCAGAAGGCAAAAGGAGTCAGTGTGTCACCCGAAGAGAGAAGGAGCAAGAGAGAGAAGAAGGTGCCAGGCTCTTTTTAACAATCATTTATCATGTAAACTAATAGAGCAAGAACTTATTACCAACTGGGTGACACAAAGCCATTCATGCGGGATCCACTCCCACAATCCAAGCACCTCCCACCAGACCCCACCTCTAACACTGAGGGTCCCATTTCAACATGAGATTCGTTTTGGTGACAAACAACCAAACCATGTCAGTCCAAGATCAGGAAACAGAAAGCTTACTGTACATCCCTACTTATTCTCCCACTAGTTCACGCATCTTTCTTTACTTCTCTTACCTGTTTTGTCAACATTACGGAGTGCAGATTTGTCCTAGAAATTTGATACTTATTTGAATTCTCATCTTTCTTTCAGGACTCTCTGTTCCATTTTGTCCTAGATAAGTAAATAACAGGGATTCCATCATAACAAGAATAAAATGATTTCCAAAGATAGCATGTTTCCTAATTTGACAATACATATTAAACACATATTGTAACCAAGTCCTCATTCAAATGTTAACAATGGTTTCCTACCCTCCTGGAGCCTGAATTTCATGGGCTGGGAAGGAAGCAATCAATAAACAAGTAAATTAGAAAGTATTAAATGGTAGTAAATGTTATGAACATTTTTTAAAAGAATGATACAGAATGACTAGCTGGCACATTAAGTTTGAATTATCAGAGAAGGCCTTTATATGTGCACTGATTTATGTAAAAACTTGGAAGACAGAAAGAAACCAGCCATGAAATTTCACAGAAAAAAGAAATCTATGAATTGTGAAAGCTATTGTTAAGGCTCTAAAGTGGGAGGAACTTCTTCTGTTTGAGGAACAGGATAACCACTCTAGTGTCTGGAGGAAGGTGGGCAAAGAGAAAAAATGATGGGAGAAGACAAAGTCAAGGGTGCACATGTTTGCTATGATAATCTTATCAGAGTTCTAAATAACAGAAATGTCAATAAGTATCTGGTAGGTAGAAGTATCTTGTACTTGAATATAAGTATGGGCTTCAGGAGCTATTACGTGGAAAGTATATTTTTGCTGCAATAAGACTTTTGTGGCAGGCAGGAATCCCTCTCTTTGTCCATGAGTCACATTGCAAGAGAGTAAGTAAAACAGACCTACATGGTTTTTTTTTTTTGCTATTTGATGATGGGTGATGTCTCATTTTCTGGGTGTATTAATGGTCATTCTAACTCTGCCTAGAATTTACAGGCAAGAAGAAAAAAATACAGAAAGATGAACAGCTCAGTGCCAAACAAGCTTTGCTTCAACAGATCTTTAAAACAGAAATCAAAGGAGGAAAGAGAGTAGCTCCAAATGGTTGTAAAAATACCAGAACGGTTTACTATTATTCAAATGACATTAATGTATTAGAATGAAGAGCTTGATAACCAAAACACTAGTGTTCTGTTTAGTCAATAATCCATTCATTCTAGTTACATTCATGGAATTGTTAGGATGAGCTAACACAGCTATATCCTGAGACAGAGAAAGCAACTAGGCATAGGCCTTGCTTTCAGTGAAGTCACCTTTACAAAGAGAGATAGAAAGCAAAATTCCTTGATTACACTGCAGAGTAAGAAGTGTTAAGCAAAAGTAGGCACAGGGAGCTCAGAGAATTAAAAAGAAGAAACCAATAGCTGAGGAACCTCATTCCTTGTCAAGGATGGCTAAGAGGAAAAGGCATTTATTATACCTGAGCTGGCTCTGTAAGGAACAGTGAGGATGGGAACAAGGATTTTAAATGGTCTGCATATGAAAAATCACAGAGAAAAAATAATTAAATCTAGCTATTCACATGTATGTATTTATATACTTATGTGTGTTTATGTATTTATATACCGTGTGTGTGTGTGTTTCTAAATCTTCATTGGTTGACAATAGATAAAGCACATGGTTTATTTAAGCAAAGGAATTTAATTATCCTCTCAGGAATGACAGAGATTGATAGAGAGATTAGGAAGTTCGAGCAAAAATGTAACCTGATTTGATTTGCATTTTAAAATAATGGAGAGTTGGTGATGGATTGAGAATAATGGAAGAGCTGTTCTGCACAGGTTGTGGTGCTTTACTTAGTGTTGGAGAGATGAGAGGGCAAGGTCCAGGAGGAACCCACACCCACATTCCTGGTTCGGGAGTTAAAAAGATGTCAGGACTTCAATGAGGAGGAAGAGAGGCAACTGTGGGAGGAAATAAAAGATGAAGGATAATGACTACTTCGCTACTTCCATTCCTGTCAAAGAATTTTGGAATTTCTCTTCCCCTTGTCAGTATGGACATACTTACCTACATTGTATCCCTTTTGTTTTCAAAGAAGAGTTAGGAAAAGAAATTTAAAATGTTGAGGTCATTTCAAGAGGGTAGTAGTTTTCCAGGTTGTGGGATCTGGAGGCTGACTGGGCTCCAGAAATTACACTGACTTTCTTGCTGTATAAAAAGGTTTGTCATTATGAGCATTCAGGGCAAGACGTCAAAAAAGTCTTAATTCACCCCTGGTTTGTCACATATGGAGAATTACAAACAATAGTCCTTCTATAGCTGAATTACACGTAGAACAAAATCCTGAGAACAGATTGAAAATTACAGATTGTTCGTAATCAAAAAAGAAATCAGGCAGTGAATAAAGCTACACATTTAAAAAATACTGAAGCACATCTGCAACCTTTCATGAGCCACCTGCCAGCCTCTGGGCTATTCCCATAAGGGCAAGAGAATATGGATGCAGCTTGAATGAGGGACAACTAGATCAATATTTTGCAAATTAAAATTTGATGCTACAGGCTCACAGAGTAGAGGCAAAACCAGAGGATACTATAAACTCTGCACATCTCTTTTATCTTCTACACATCTTCTCTCCATGGGTGGGGGAGGGACAGTATTGTAGGAGATCAGGATACAGGACTGGAGGTCCATCTCAGCTGTTTAAGGCAGCTCCCTTTTGTCTCTGGGTGTATGCTGGTTTTACTTTTCATTCCAGTAAGCTGCTAGGGTACAAAGATGAAACACAGTTGTTTGCAGAATTTGGAACATTTAGATTTAATTACATTTTTTTTAGGATAGTGCCATTTTCCCTACTGGTTTCAAAATCACCTACCATATTTTTGGCTGGGATGAGCCTGCAAAAACGATGCTGAAGTTAATTTTTTATTACTTAAAGAGTTTAGAGTTATAGGACTCCTCTTGAGGTTCTTATAATAATCCACACTAAGAGCATAAACTAAAAATATTTAAAGTTAATGTAAACTTTAAACTTAATAGAAAATCTATTTTATGAGGCTAAATCTCATTTTGTATCACATGTCACCAAGTTAGAGAAGAGAAAAGAGACATCTAAATATCAGTTTTAAATTATGAATACAATAAGTGGTTTATTTAATGTACTCTCTATGGTAGGGCAGGGGTTAACACATCAGGTCCCTAAATCAGAGCTGAGGGGGGTTTTATTCTCGGTAGGGTTACAGTAAAAAAGGAACACTTCACAGCTCTGTGAAAGCTCCTTCTGTCTGCAAACCATACTGCAAGATGTCGGAAGGCATAAACACCAAAGGGAGATGTGCTCTTGACCCATTCTGTTGTTAGCAAGTGACAGAAATGTCTTTGAGCAGAATAATTATAAGGTTATTGTCCACAGACAGTCATTTGTGAATACAGTAATGTGCACCTGCTGACTAGAAGCTGTGATTTTAGAAGTTCATTCTCCCTGTAAAAACAGAATCTCTTTCTTCTTCAAAATGAAAATGGCCAGATATGAAGGTACATTTTATCATTTGTCTTAAAATAGTCAAATTTACTGTTAATAACCTAATTAGGGGGAAGATCTCTGTACTCCTTCTGCAATTAAAGCTATGAATTTAAATATCTCTAAGGAAAGCTCAAAATAGAAAGAAAAAAATGAACTTAACACCAATTCAATTAGCAGTTGTAGCAAACTTTAATTTATTTGAAAAGCCAAGGGTAATAATTATATGATCCTGTGTAAATAGCATGCTGCACATTTATATTCTCTCTTATTTGTATTCACATCACAAGGATGCCCATATTTAGATTTTACATGAAATGTATTAACCAAACATCTCTGAAAGGGTAACTACAAAGACAATTACACATCAAATACTGATACTAAAACTTCAATCTGCATATATTAAAAAGAGGAGTCCTTCCCAATTAAGATAATTTTCTTTGTATAGCCATGTTACATGGGTTTGGTATCTCCCAGGGAAAGATGTACATCAAAAGACTGTGTAATTATGCTGAAAGAAGGTCTATCATCCAACACAGTCCATGAGGCTACAGTTGCTATGGTAACTGCTTTCCCACACGATCTCTTGTACATAGTAATTTCCTAGCTTTTTCCATTCCAATCAATGTAGCACCCATGTGTCCTTTATGAATGTCATGGTTAGGTCCCTGGTGTTCCCACAAAAAGGACAAATCTGCTATTTGCAAGTAATTATGAAGGTTCTTGATTTACTTTATTTTGCATATTCATTCATATATTAGTTTACTTTGTATCTACCATGAGACTAAATAACAAAAGGCAATCATTTAGAAGTGAGTTTCTCTATTACGCAGCATAAAACAACCCAATGCAGCTTCCTAATCATTTGCTGTTGATTGTGTGAACAAAAGATCTTGCTTAGTGAGGGCATTTAATTGCACTCATTCTTAAAATGAGACAAAATTTAAAGAATCACTGACCAGGATCATTTAAGGGTCATCTTGCTCCCTTTAGCATGATCTGGTATATAATAAACATTTAATAAATATTATAAGAAATACTTAATATATATTTATTATATTTATAACAAGCAATGTATTAAATGTTTTATATGTATGATCTCATGTAACTCTCACAGTACTCATATAGATCATACTTTACATAACAAGTATTTTAATCCCAGAAAGAATAAATAAAATGTGCAAGGTTATACTCACATTATCAAGGAAAGCTGAGACATTGTTCTACTGAAGCTGGGACAAAAAGTAAAGATTTAACAAGTTGTGATAACAATCTGTGAAGAAACATTCTATGTGTGTGATGGCTATTATTTCATAAAGTGAATTTACAGATAAAGTAAAAAACACTAAATTGCTGCTAATTTGTCAATCCACATTTCGACTGCCTCTCATGTGTCAGGCATTGTTCTAGGAACCAGAGATAAGGCATTAAGAAAAACCAAACCTTGTGGTCATTAAATTTATGTGCCAGGTGGGGACATAAACAGTGGGAATAAGCCCTATACTATTCCTGCAAGTTCTAGGAAGACTCAAGACTTTAGAACTAAACACAAGCCTTCTACAAATGCTTCTTTTACCACTTAGTTGTGTAATTTTGAACCAATTAATTCACCTTTTTGGCTTTCCACTTCCCTTTTTGCAAAACAGGTTATGCCTTTTGTACCTTTATTGAGAGGATGTCTTTGTTTTCTACTGCTATAACACAATACCACAGATTGGACAATTTATAAAGAAAAGAGATTTATTTGGTTGAGGAGCTACATCTTGTCAGGGCCTTCTTGCTGCCTCATACCGTGAGAGAAGGGCAAATGAGCACTTGAGACAGATAAAGAAATAAGTTCATATTTTTAATCATAATCCCATTTTGGGATCTCAAAATATCAGCATCAATCCATTCATGAGGGCAGAGTCTTCATAATCTAACCATATTTTAAAGGTTCCACCTCTTAATACTGTTACCATAGTAATTATATTTCTAATACATAAAATTTTAAGGGTCACATCCAGACTATAGCAGAAGATGATATAAAGATTTAAGAATGTAGTCATTTTCTAACAAGTATTTCTGAAATGTTTTTTTTTAAAATAAAAATCAAGGCCCTGTAGTAAAAATTGTTTTGCCTCTATCCTAGAATGTAGAAGATCAGATACACAGATAAAAGAAAAAGCTTATTAGGTAATAGGTCACTTCAATTTACATTGGAGAGTAAATTAGATAAGAAATTCCCAATACCATCATTGCATTGTCATGTGAAGCAGCCGTTGGACCTGAAGTATCCAGGTATAGATAGAACTATAGCAACACTGCAGTAATAATGGCTGTAACATAGGAGTATGTGTTTACGTATAAAGGGCTTAGCATAAACTGACATATGATAAACATTCAATAAATTTTATAATAAACACAATATACATTTATTTACAACAAGCAATGTATTAAATATCTTATATGTATGATCTCATTTAATTCTCATAATACTCATATAAGTCATACTTTATAAAAAAGATATTTTAAACCCAGAAAGAATAAATAGGTTATCGAAGAAGAATAAAATATCCTTTTGGCTCCAAAATAACTACTAACATGGATGACAGCAGAGTATAGTTGAAGATCATTGAATGAAGCAGACATATACAGCAGCCTCCAGAGAGAACCATATTAAAGGCAGTTTCCTCAGCCACAGGTAATACTTTCCAGGAGATAAAGTTAGAAGTTACCATCTTTGTCCACTATTTTTAATTTGGCTATATTCAAAATCTTCTGTTAATTACATAACACTATTTAATGTCATTACAAAATCTTTATTCAACAACTCTGAAATGATGTAGTGGTAAGATTCATGAATATGGTGAGCCCCAAATGACATGGCAATCAAAGCCATAGTACCCCTTATTGGGCAGACTAGAAAAGCAAAGCTTGGCAAGTAGAGAATGATGCTTTACTCGGGTTTATTTATCCAAGAAGGCTGTGTATTACACTACTGATTATGTTCAAGTCTCATAAATACATGTTTTCCAGTTCATGTGAAATGTATTACCTCTCATTAAATTATTTCAGTTTAAATTTTAAAATTGTTTAGTACAGAAAGAGAAAAGCATGAATAGATTTTCTATCTGAACTTGTTTTAAAGAACCAATGATTCAACATCAGTGTAATAAAAAAATATCATATCCTAAATAAAATTTGTATTGACAATACTCTTGCTTTGGTTTAAACGTTTTTATCAGTTGTAAGATTTTACAGATTTAAACTCAATAAAATTAATAATTTTATGATGTAAAATCAGTTCTCAAGTGAGCTTCAATAAGACTAACAACAACTGACTTCTCATCAAAATCAATTGAGGTGAGGTAGCAGTGGGATAACATTCAAGGTATTGGAATAAATGGAATGGCAAACCAAAATTCTCCATCCAGAAACACTATCCTCTGAAAATGAAAAGTAAATGGATATGTTCTCAAATAAGCAAAAACATAGAATTCTTTGCTAACAGAGAGCCCCACATGCTACACTAAAAGAGATGTATTCCAGTAGACATAAAAGGATACTAGAAACAGACTTAAAGACACATGAACAAATAAATAATATTGGCAATGGTAATAAAAAATTAGCACCAATAAGAATAACTGTATCATAAGCATACTCCATAAAGATTGTTATCAATGTTTTTTTTACTTTGTAACTCTTTTCTGTCTAAACAAAAGACAACTGCATAAAGTAATTATTAGAAAACTTTGATAGACTTATATAAACATATAATTTATATGACAATACTAGCACAGAGAGGGTAACAAATGATGTTATATTTGAGTGAAGTATTTTATGCTATTAAAATTAAATAGGAATTAATCTAAATTAGATAACTTTAAGTTAGAATGTAAATTATAATCCCCAGGAAAACCACTAAAGGATAACTCAAAAAAATACAGTAGAAGATTAAAATAATATAAAAGAAATTATCAAATTAATACAAAAAGTGTTATAATAAAAAAAGGAAAAAATGACAAGACATATAGAAAACAAAAAGCAAAATGCAACTTTAATCCTACCTTATAAGTGATTATGTTAATCATAAATGAATAAAACACTCTAATCAACAGGCAGACACTGACCGAATAGTTAAAATAAAACCATAATTCAACTATACATTTTCAACAAAATACACATATTTAATTTAAAAAACACAAATATTTGCTATTATATAGTTCTAGTGAAGGAACAATAATAGGATATATACTTTTCTTCTGATAAAATATTGAGAAATGAAGGACTTGGTAAGAGAATACAATTCAAAGAAACAAAACAAAACTGTTTACAAGGGCATAATTCACTAGATCTGAGTTGCTGAATAGTAAATTCCTTCAGGGAGTTGTTTTCAGTACCAATCTTTCCATGATTAAATATTAAAATTTTGAAAAGTCTTCAAGGTTATTAATTTTCATTAAAATCTTTCAAATTGATAAAATGTATTAAACTATTAATCCAGGAACACTAATACTTTTTGATTCAAAACAAAACCCAAAGTAATAAAAATAAAAGGAATTGCAATGTTCAAGTATTAACAGATGCCAAGTACTATGAATCGAAATCAAAATAAAAATGCACATAAATATAACAGTTATCCTGAGGTCCATTTGCCATTAGAATACAGCTAAAAAACAAATAGCCTAAGAAGATACCACATATTGATAGGTCTGTTAATTTCAAACCCAATTTAATTAAGTTGTCCACTGAAATTCTACTTTACAAACAAATCCTCTTTCTATTTCAAGGATCAAGAAAAGATATGATTTTTCTAGTGTCTCATAACCTATTTTTTAATCTCTATACATCCCACCTGGCTTCTGACATACTGAAATAATACCAATTGACTCCCAATAAATTCAGCTACTCTCTGTCTCAAATCCTGAAATGTTGGCAGAAGTTCATACTGAACAGTGGGGGAAGCTTGGAAATAAACTTCCAAAGGTTCATGTGGTCAAGGATGCAGTTGCTAAAGGACAGTTCTTTGGTAGCTATTTTTTTGTGAGTAAATTATTTAAACTTGAAACCTTTACACATACTGATAAAACATTATATTGGAGACTAACATTCATTAGATTTTCACTTATAATTCACACAATAAAAAGGAAACAAATATTTTGATTTACTGAAGATAAATAGAATTCTAAAGTATTCTTAACTTTAGATAAAGATTAATTAGTTTTCTACAACTATTCTACACTGTTCTCTTTATTCCTCCTATGATATTTTTTAGTGTGGTTAAAATATATAACATAAAATTTGCCATTTTTACAATTTTTTAGTGTGCCACTTAATGGCATTAAGTACATTCAAAGTGTTGTGCCAAGATTACTGCTATCCATTTCTAAAATTTTTCATCATCTCAAACAGAAATTCAGTACCTATTAAACAATAATTTCTCATTTCCCCCCTCTCAAGCCTGTGGTAAACTCTAGTATACTTTTGTCTCTGATAAATTTGCCTAATTCAGAGGTTGCAGTCAGCCAAGATTGTGCCACTGCACTCCAACCTCAGTGACAGAGATTCTGTCTCAAAATAATAATGATAATAATAATAATAAAATAAATTTGCCTAATTTAGGAACCTCATATAAATAAATCGCACATTATGTCTTTTGCATCTGGTTTATTTTACTTAGCATAATGCTTTCAAGGTTCATCCATGTTGTAGCATGGCTCAGAATTTCATTCTCTTTTTTGATTGAATAACATTCCATTGTATATATGTACCATATTTTGTTTATCCTCTTGAATGACATTTGGGTTGTTCCTGCCACATTGCCTCACCTTACACAAGAAAACTCATCATAATGGTACAACTATTTGTCTGTCCATAGTAAGGTCATAGGCTTATCTTTTCTTACCCTACTTTTAAAAATTGGACTGATATGGTTTGGCTCTGTGTCCCCACCCAAATCTCATCTTATAGCTCCCATAATTCCCATGTGTTGTGGGAGTGACTCAGAGGGGTATGATTGAATCTTGGTGATGGATGAGGGAGGGGATATTTCCCATGCTGTTCTCATGATAGTGAACGGGTCTCATGAGATCTGATGGTTTTAAAAATGGGAGTTTCCCTGCACCAGTGCTCTCTTTCTGCCTGCCACCATCCATGTAAGGTGTGACTTGCTCCGCTTGCTCTCCACCATGCTTGTGAGGCCTCCCCAGTCACGTGGAACTGTGAATCCATTAAACTCCTTTCTTTTCTAAATTGCCCAGTCTAAAGTATGTCTTTATCAGCAACGTGAAAATGGACTAATAAAGGCAATCTGGAGAAAGTAAAATCACTGTGTACTCCTTAGCACAGGCCAGATAACAACTGCCTTCATGGTTGGGTCACTTTTAAGATAATTTTATAAAAAGAAAATAGGCTTATATCCCTTTCTTCACCCTCATTTCTTCTTTCCTACTACTCACAGTGGGTGAGCTTACTTCCTACTTCTAACCTTCTCAGAAATCACCTCCACCAAAGTTGCTCAGCAGATTCAAGTTAAGTCTTGGGTCTTTTTTAAAAACTATGTCTCAGTAAGTGTCAGTCTTTTATTTAATTTCCTTTCAATTGTTTAAAGGGATTTAGATAACTTCTGACCTTTAATGAAATTGAAAAATGAAGTTCACCATAGGCTAGTTAATTACATTTGCATTATCTCCAACAGTTGATCAAAAAAAAAAAAAAAAAGGAGTTCTATATATGCTTCACTACAAATTAATAAAATATAATTTTAATATAAATAGTGGAAGTCATCTTTTTCTATTTCACAATATAAATGAAGGTTAAGAAATTTTCTTTTAAATGTATGCCTTCCACCAAAAATATCCCTTTTCTAATTCATTTTCAGATGCAGGATTTCTAAACTACAACAACTATAAACATGACTATCTAACATTTTAAAATGTGCCTTTGCTAATATTGACAATGTGCCCATACACTTCAACCCAGTGCAAAGGTAGGTTTATTCAGGGAATTGGAAAACATGTCTTGGTGTAGCCTAAAATCTGTCATAAGAATTACTACTTCCTTGGGCATTGCCCAGGTTATTCTTTAAACTTCTCTTAAGAGCTCTGTTTTTTTTTTTTCCACACTTCATAATTTTCAGTAACATTTCAAATTAATTAAGTAGAGCTCTATAAAAACATACAGGTTCTAAAGAGATTTTTCTAAATCCATGATGTTTTAGTTATGAGATTTATTTATCTATACAATTGTCATACAACTTAATCCATTAATTATATTTACAAGCTTCTTCTATTCATTCTATTTTCATTTATATATAATTGACAGAACCCCATAGTAGAAGAAGAACATGGGAAAATACCTCATGTTTTTGGCAAAAGCACTGGTATGTGAATTTAAATTGAGATAATTTTGAGATAGTATTAAGAATATAAAATTCTATGTGGCAATTCTTTCAGAAGATATGGACTATAGAATTCATGTGATCAATATAAATTATTCTTTATTCCTTCGTCACATGTGGACTTTAATGTTCTAAGGGAAATAAAATGACAGGTTAAAATACAAGAAACACCAATTTTTCTTTGTATTTAACATTTTTTCTTGTACACAGCGTAAAAGAAATGGAGCCTGAAAAAATAATACCTGGCAAAACTGGCTCCAGATTCTATTTAATGTTTTCAAGGAAAAATATGTCTTTTACATTGCTTTTATTACACCACTTACTTTCCAATTGATTAACTGCATTTTCTTAAAAATATAGTCAATAATTTTTAAAGATGTGTCTTCAGATGAAAATTGTTAATACCTGTTTCTTGTTACCTAGATGCTTACTTGATTTTGTACAAGTAATGTAAGCCAGACCTTATGTGACACACATAATGTCACTAAAGGGTATGGCTTGTAATATTTTGTTCACACATTAATGAAAACAACATAAGTAGAAATAAAATAGTGCCAGGAAGCTATTGTTCTTCTTACACTGTGATGCTTTATAAGTATAATAAGTTTTTTACTGTTAGAAGTGAGACGACTTGATCAAATCACATTATGAATCTAGTTCTATTATTATTGTAGGTTTCTCTGTCTTTTTGGTTACCTTAACAGAAGAAAGATAAAGGTTATAGGAAGATAATGGGTTCCTAAATATTGTTTAGCACAGGGACTGCCTAAGAAGTTACGATTCTCCTAAGAAAGAACTTGAAAACACAGTTTTCTTCATCCATTTCTCCCCCACACTTAGCCAAACCTTTCTTGCCTTTCCCTTTTAAAAGCTACTTAAATTCCCGTTGACGTTTTCTTTCTTAAATTTGTACCAGCAATTCTTATGTGTAATATCCTATGTACTTGGGGACAGGGGGAAAGAAAAGGAAAATAGAAAAGAAATCACTGTTTCCTGGGATCCTTCTTGAGTAATTTTAAATAGCCAACCTCTCAACTGTAGTTAACCACATATTTTCTTCACTATGTCACAACTATCTTCACATTCTATGAAATATTCTTTTAATACAGGTATTAAATGAGGCAGCCATCTGTAATGGCTATAACCTTTGGTTTTTCACTTAAATTATGAAAACATGATTATGCATCCATTACCTCAGCATGCAGTGTGGGGCAGGGAAGCTAGAAAATCTGGGTTAATACTATACGGTGTGGGGCAAAACAGTTATGGTCTCGGAAACAAACTGTCTCTTCTGTAGAACTCAAGACTTTGTTGTGCATCAAATGAAATGTTGTATCACAATTCTCTTTATAATTTATGAAATGAGAAGATACTCAAGTTTTTGCAAAGTTTGGAATATTCTAACTTCTTTTACTGAGTGAAAGGGATTAAAAAAGTCTAAGTAGAGTAGTCTTAACTTTAAAATATTACCTTTTTACATCAATGCAAATATGAAAAGGAAAGTAGGATAAGTCAGTGACAACTGTGAACATTGAAAACCCTAAACATGGATGAATTACTAAGACCAGTAAGAGTAGGTGCGATAGTTGAAGAGGGTTTTTAAACAGTAATCTATATTTTCTGATGTTTTCTTATCATCTTATGCTGAATCTGTATAAATTAACATTTACCAACCATTTTTACTTGCTTGGATGTTTTCTTTTTCCATTTCATTGGTCTTTGTTAGGCTAAAATTATCAAGATAAGATAAAACACAAAATTGAGTGGGTGTGGCACACCAAAAAATACTCATGATAGTTATAACCAGAGTGCACCTTTAATTATATCCAGAAGTACACACATTTGAAATAATATTTTGTTAAAATCTAAAGAACAAATACTAATACTGAAATGTGAGGGGTTTTTTTTGTTTGTCTGTTTGTTTTGTTGTTTTTTTTTTAACACAGTAAAATAAGATCCAGTATTTGAAGCATAATTTTGGCATTTTTTAAATGAATTTGGAGAAGTAACTTTATTAGAGTATTAGGCTATTATGTGTGATATGTATATAATAATATGTACTTTTAATGTTTGTTCTGAGGATTTATTTTTAAAACATTATTAAAGTAAGCATGGTGGATAATTTTTGGTTTGGTTATGCTTTTGCTCCTTAGCATTCAAATTCTCTTTTTAGTGACTGAGACTTGAAAAAGAACAGCCTTTGTGCCAGACGTGGTGGCTCACGCCTGTGATCTTTGCACATAAGACGTCAAGGCGGTGGATCACCTGAGGTCGGGAATTTGAGACCAGCCTAGCAAATGTGGCGAAACTCTATCTCTATGAAAAATATAAAAAATTAGCCAGATGTGGTAGTGCACACCTGTAATCCCAGCTACTCGGGAGGCTGAGGCAGGAAAATCACTCGAACCCAAGGGGAGAGGTTGCAGTGAGCTGAGATGAGGCCACCTCACTCCAACCTGGGCTAAAGAGTGAGACACAATCTCAACAAAAAAGAAAAAAAAATTATGGCATGGCAATTGACATAATCCTTATCAATCAGATGTTGCTTTTCTAGACCTTGCATCTAGTTAGAGGCCACCTTTCCACTGAGAAGGAAGAATTTCGAAAGAGTTTAGAGTTCACTGTGGCAGAGTGATACCTGTTTTTGCATGACGATGCCCAGAGTCCAGTTGCTGTGCCAGAGCCCTTTTATTGGTGCCATTCATTGACTGGAAGCAATGTTAGTTCCACTCAAAGCCAGTGTTCCTGTGGCATTACCTTGGTGGTAGTCTCAACCACCTACTTGACCTCGTCTCTTACCTATTTTCAAGTCGTCCAGTAAATGATGTTTCAGTAAATCAGCACTGGTTTCTGCTATTTGCAAAAGGAGCCCTGACTAAAAAGCCTAGTACAAAGTCATAGACTTTCAATAAATATTAGTGTTGTACTCTCCAAATACTTACATTACCCATTACTAAAGCCCAGCTATTTCACAAAGCACTCATGATGGTTCCCAGCATTCATAGGTGTGCGCATGTGTGTGTGTGTGCATACACACACATACACACATATATGCACACACATATATATGTAATGATAAGAGATTGGTTCACATGATTAGGGAGGCTGAGAAGCCACAAGGTCTGCAGTCAGCAAAGCTGAAGACCCAAGAGAGCCAATGTGTCGTTCCAGTCTGAGTCTGAAGGTCTGAAAACCAGGAGAGTTAATGGTATAAGTTTCAGTCTGAAAGCCAGCAGGCTTGAGACCTAACAAGAACTCAGGTTTCAGTCCCAGTCCAAAGACTGAAAAAAGACCAATGTTCAGCTAAAGCAGTCAGGCGGGAGGATTTTCCCCTCTTCTCTTCCTGGTCAACCTTTTTGTTTTATTCAGGCCTTCAACAGACCGGATGCAGCCAAGCCACATTAGGGAGGCGTGCCTACTGTACTCAGTCTACTGATTCAAATGTTCGTCTCATCCTCAAAAACTCCCAGAATAATTTTTTCTTTTTTTTTGAGACAGAGTCTTGCTCTGTCACCAGGCACCAGGCTAAAGTGCAGTGGCACAATCTCAGCTCACTGCAAACTCCACCTCCCAGGTTCAAGCAATTCTCCTGCCTCAGCCTCCCGAGTAGCTGGGACTACAGGCACGTGCCACCACATCTAGATAATTTTTGTATTTTTAGTAGAAATGGGGTTTCACCATATTGGCCAGGATGGTCTCGATCTCTTGACCTCGTGATCCGCCCACCTCAGCCTCCCAAAGTGCTGGGATTACAGGGGTGAACCACTGTGCCTGGCTCCAGAATAATTTTTGACAAAACATCTGGGCACCCCATGGCCCAGTTAAGCTTACATGAAAAATTAACTATCGGAGACCAAGAATATAATAAGTGCAGAATCTGTTCTGGAACATGTATCATGCAGTATGTCTGAGAAGTAAAGTAGATAATAGGGAACAGGAAAAGCCTTGCCCAAGCTGAGATAAGGGTATTTGAAATTAGTACTCAGAAAAGGGGTGCTTTTTGTTTATTTTTTCTTAGTTGTTAAACAAAATGACTAGAACAAAAAGATGAAGGGTGAGAAAAACAGAATTGTATAAAAAAATACCAAAAAACAAATTTGTGGTAGTTTCACATTCATTTGTGTGGCATACAAGAGAAAAGAGAACTACAAGAAGTGATAAAAAAAAAAGGCAAAGTTGAAATGAAGTGGAAAATAAGAACATCTGCGTACATGTATACATTTCATATTCTACACACATATTTTTAATCATATTTTAGACTACATGAAATAAAATGGTTGCTGTATTCACAGTACAACTCCTCTATGACTTAATAAATGCAGTTATTTTTATTGTAACTTTTGATTAAAAAATACAACCAAACAAAAGGCAAGATTGAATTATTATGAGCTTAAATGCGATCAGTGCAGAGAACTTGAAGCTCTTGCTGAATGGGGAATTGTGGAGGGTCAGAATGGCTATTTGCTTTAAAAATGGGATTCCCTGCTCTTTCCTGCCCAAACCTTGATATTTACTATTTATCTTCTTCTCCTCAACTGTTTTCAACCTAGAAGACAATAACTTAAGCCTGACTCTATTCGAGAACAGATTGGGTAAGGAAGTCCATTGTCAATTGCTGAATGTTTGAAATTGCATTGTCCTGAGTGCTTAATGGCAACATTTTCCTCTACTAAATAAATGCTGTACACACACAGACACAGACAGACACACACATACACACACACACACACATATATATATATACAAAAATACATATATATTTATTTAAAACAGGAAAATATTATTTTTGTCTTTTATGCTAAAAGATGTTTAAATCTTTAACTGAATTCACATATCACTTCCCATTCATTCATTTTTTTAAGCTAAGGATACAAACCTAATTGAAGTTTTCCTTAGTCATTTGAAAGCTGTCATGGTCCAATCACTTCTGAAGGAAATATTTTAGCAATTACTTTAGTCAATGTTCATGGCAATGGTCAGGGACTTCATTTTATTCACAATAAGCAGCAGTGAATAGAGTATTGCAAATGACAAGCATTTAGGAAATATTAGCTGAATTATTCAAAATAAGTACAAAGTTTCTACTGAATATATATATATATATATATATATTCAGCAGATATAAATATATACATTCAGTAGATATGAATGTACCTATAGTGTCCAACTAAACAGTGCTTGGCTTATTGTAACTATTATATGACTAGATTTCTTTCATTTTCCTATATCATATTACATAAATTATTATTTATAAATCTCTGAAGGACCCATCAAATTTGATATAAATTATAACTGTTTTATCTACAACCTACTTACAAACTCCATTTTCTATGGACCTTGTGAGAGTGTTTGCCTTATTTGAATAATAAAATCGTCTAGAAGGAACTCATCACTGTAGACAGACAGCATCAGGCATCTGCAGGGTTCATTAGAGACTGCTCCATAAAAAAAAACTTTCTTTGCCTCCATATGTTCCTTTTACAACTATAATAAGAGCTATTATCTACTAGGTGATGACTATTTTCCAGGTTATCCATAAAACTTAAAAATGCATATGTTATCTTAATGGGTACCGAAGCTAAAAAGAAATAAAGTAAAATCTTAAATTATCCAAAGTCAAATTATTTGTAGATGGGAGCAAAGCCTGTTTTTCTTGCCCTGATGGCATCTTCCCTTATCCTTTAATAGTTTCTTATTTTTTCTTAATGAATGTTTAACTTTTGTGATATCTTTGGCTATGATATGTTGTTTTCATTAAATTTGCTGCTTTGTGCCCATTGTTCTCTTTTTCTGACCCAGTAGTTTTTTCTCACCTGGCCTGGTCCACGTGAATTGTGGTCAGATGCTATAATCCGCCCTCTCTCCTTTGGCCTGTGGACCTGGCCTGTAGAGAGTCCCACAACCTCAGTGGAGACAGCCTGGTCTTTACAGGGCCCACTTTACCTCTCCTAGACCCTAGGATCATTGTAACAGCCATGACATGAGCCATAAACAACGGGAACGCTGATTCTTTGAGAATATGCACTATGGCTTTTAGTAAATTGGCAAACTTCTGCCCAAAATGGCATTTGATTCTCCTCCAAGCAAGCAAAATCCACTGCTGTCTTAACATGTAACTAACTAGGTGAAACTTATTTTCTTAGCAGTTCTTGTTGATGTTTAACAGTTCTTTTGACATTTATTTTGCTTTAGAGACCAGATGATTTTGAACTTTTCATCTGAGATTGCTAATTGAACCTAGAGAAAGCTGAATGATCATGCCATAAATCAGCCACATAGGCTATGGTTTTCAGGGAGAAGAAAATAAAATAGTTTATATTTTTGGGATTCATATAAAGGAATTTTGTTGCATGTAAAATAACAACTTTTGTGTGCTAATGTCCCCAAAAAGGAAAGCTTTGGACTAAAAAAATCAATAAATAAAATAATGTGTTTTAAATTATAAAGCAATAAAAACACACTGTTTAACAATGGAAATTACAGATGAACAAAAAGAAGAAAATGAAATTTGTTGGCAACTTCATATATAACTAGATAACCACTTAGATATTGGCAAATGTTGATTTTTTTTTTTGAGAGGAAGTCCAGCTCTGTTGCCCAGGCTAGAGTGCCGTGGTGCAATTTCGGCTCACTGCAACCTTGATCTCCCAGGCTCAAGCAATCCTCCCACCTCAGGCTCCAGAGTAGCTGGAACTATAGGCGTGCACCATGATGCCTGAACTAATTTTTTTAAATTTATTTTTTGTAGAAATGGGCCTGTGTTGCCCAGACTGGTCTCCAACTCCTGGGCTCAAGCAATTCTCCTGCCTCAGCCTTCCAAAATGCTGTAATTACAGTCATTAGTCACTGTGCCGGCCTTAAATATGTTTCTGTACATGTATTTTTAACATGAACATACTTATAAGGGTCACCTCCTGCACGTGTCCAACTAGTATTCCATAATTTTGCACCAATACCACATTATCATAAACAATGTAGAATTTTTAAAAATATGTCCCAAATCCTCTGTTTAAACTACATCAAAAGTCAATCGACCTTTTGGGCTCTTTATCTTCTCATATAAGTCTTACATTTGTCAGCTTCAGTGAAAAAAAGCACAGGGCAATTTTATTGAAATTTCATTGAATGTATAGATTGATTTGGAAAGAAGTTTTAAAAAATATTCCCATCTGTGGATATGATGTATTTGCTTAATCATTTATATTTTATATTAAGTCCTTCCATTTTTTTCAAATTATAAACTATGCTGCAACTAATTATTGCTGAATTTCCATATATATGCTTAATATTTCTTTAAACTAGAATGCAATTGCTGGGTTTGAGGAAAAAACATTTACTAATCTGTTAATTCATAAACTCAGTGTAGTGAAAACATTTAATAATTTTAAGTAATTTATCATTTTTCATATTGTATTCATATCTGGATTGTGCAGAATTAGCAGTACTAGGCAGCTGAATTCAATGCTGTGTTTTATTTATTTATTTATTTACATATCTATTTTGCCATGTTTCCTTCTGAGAGAAAGGGCCTGTTATTTTCTGGTGTTCAGCTATCCAAATGCCTTGTCTGATGCCTGCGTGTGTGATAGTAGAATAACCAAAGCTCATGTAGATTTACAGTGTATGCACAGCTCCAGAAGCTAAAATGCATTTAGGTAATGTGCTGCACAAGGGTTTCTAATATCCAAAGGATGTGAATACAATTGGCACAGAAATACTTTGTCTTATTCAGTAGGAAAACTAGGCTTAATTTTTTTCTTTTTTGGGATGGCTTGGGGAGCAGGTATCTGTCACAATAAGAAAAAAGAAATCAATTTTTTCATCAAAGAAGTGGGAAAAACTAGAAGAAAGAATGATTTCATAAGTAGGGAAAAATCAAGTAAATGGGAAGAAGTACAACTAACAGGAAAAAGATTGTTCTTCACACTTAGCTAAGAGTAAAGTTCATTACACCATGAAATAGTAATCCATGTCCAAGCTCTTCCCTAAAACATGCAACATAAGCATTTGAAAAAAACTACGAAATTACTTCTTCATTTTTCTTGCTTTTATTTTTCATAAATGAATAGTTAATTGTTGCCATAGGGTACAGCTTAGAACAAATCATTTCTTCCACAAAATTGTATAACAATGTCTCAAAATTAATAAATTCTGGATTGTTATAAAAATAAAGAAAAGAGAACAAATTATCTGGATTTGAAGGAACAATATCTTACCTAAAACTGGAATTTAATGCTGCAAAGAAATCATTGAGGAAATGAAAAAGCACACTTTATTTTTAGTCTGTGACTTTCCTGATAAGTGTTATGAAAATAATGCTGCTGATAAAATTGTGTATTTTCATAATTAGTTTATCTCATGGATAGTTTCTGTAACTGTCAATGTTATAGTTCTAATAGAACACATGGATGAAATTCTAATAAAAGAATCTCCTCTCCACAGAACTGCCGGATAGAACTTTCAGCAATAATAGCAATGTTCTTCTACACTGCATAATACGGTAGCCACTTGCCACATAGGGCAATTGAGCACCTCAAAATGTGACTCGTGTGACTGACGAACTGCATTTTAAGCTTATTTCATTTTAATTTTAATTTTAGCCACATGTGCTCAATGTGTACCCTATTGGGAAGTGCAGCTTAGGAGAATAATTTCAAAAGGAAAAGTGTCAAGTGAAAACACTGTGTATGATAGATGAATTATTTAGAGACTGAGTCAGCTGTTGTCTGGAAAACTTCACAGGGGATAGATCACGTCAGCTTTACAATTGAGATTTGGAACTTTCACTCATTTTGTGACATTTAATATGTTGAAAAGTCTCTAAACTGCTGTGAGAAAAATTAGTACAGCTAACCTACTTTTAAAAATTCAAAATGTTAAAAGATGATTTCAAAGTATTGATTTTTCCAGAGTATTTTCCAAAGATATTTTAATATGAACTTTATAAATAATTTAGGAACACATGTTATTAGAAATTATGTAATACATCCTGTCTTTCTATTTTTATAATTAAAACAAAATACATTCTTTTCTTTTCTTTTTCTTTTTTTTTTTTGAGACGGAGTTTTGCTCTTGTTCCCAAGCCGGAGTGCAGTGGCTTGATCTCGGCTCACCGCAGCCTCCGCTCCTGGGTTCAAGCGATTCTCCTGCCTCAGCCTCCCAAGTAGCTGGGACTACAGGTGTGTGCCACCACGCCTGACTAATTTTTTGTTTGTTTGTTGTTTTTCGGGTTTTTTCTGAGACGGAGTCTCGATGTCACCCAGGCTGGAATACAATGGCGCAATCTGGGCTCACTGTAACCTCCGCCTCCCGGGTTCAAGCGATTCTCCCGCCTCAGACTCCCCAGTAGCTGGGACTACAGGTGCGTGCCACCACGCCCAGCTAATTTTTGTATTTTTAGTAGAGACGGGGTTTCACCATGTTGACCAGGATGGTCTCCATCTCTTGAGCTCGTGATCCGCCCGCCTCGGCCTCCCAAAGTGCTGGGATTACAGGTGTGAGCCACCGCACCCAGCCTAAAACAAAATACATTCTTATACCACGCTATTGTAAGTTAAAAACTAGGTAAAAGCTAGCTAAGGAAACTGGATATTAGCTAACGGGAAGGTTAATATAATCCCATCACTAAACAGCTCTTGATATGCCGTGACAGTATTTTTATTTTAATTTATCACCTGATGGAAAATTAATGATAGTGAGATTTTAATCAATCATTTTAAATGAAAAGGACTGTATAGGAAGGTAGATTTATTTCTTGTATTTCATAATAAAAACATTTTTTTCTAATACAGGAATTGGAAGCTTAGGGCTTATAGTCTGAGATATAGTTATATGCAGTCTTATATACAGTAGGGGAATCATTTCTGATTCTTATAATAAATCATTTATAATACCTAAAATAATAATATGTAGTATTTAACATATATATTTAATATATGTAACATAAATACTTATAATAGTATATAGTGATTTATTATAAGAATTGATGTGATTCAATAGCAACAAAAGTTCTTAATTAGCTAGAAATAACTCTAACATATTATATTTTATATATATAAGGATTTATTATTATTATTTTTAATATATATTTTATTGTATTTTAGGTTCTGGGGTACATGTGAAGAACATGCAGGATTGTTGCATAGGTACATACATGGCAATGTGATTTGCTGCCTCCATTTCCATCACCTATATCTGGCATTTCTCCCCATGTTATCCCTCCCCAACTCCCTACCCCCCACTGTCCCTCCCCTAATTCTCCCCCACAGACCCCAGTGTGTGATGCTCCCCTCCCTGTGTCCATGTGTTCTCATTGTTCAACATAGTGATTTATTATAAGAATTGTTTGATTTGATTATAGAGGATATATATATATCCTATTCTGTTAGATATATCTACCTATCTAGAGATAGATAGAAAGATAGATATATAGATAGATAGATAGATAGATAGATAGATAGATAGATAGATCTAACACATGTATATGTCTCTCCTACTCTGTTTCTCTGGGTAACACTGACTAATGCAGAGTGTGACCAGAAGTTACATGTTTCACTTTCTCCCTGGGCATTGATACATTGGTTGTGCCTCTCACAGGCTGTCTTTGCTTGGACACAGATTAAGCTACGAAGCTATGACAATATTTACAATGCCTTGAGTAGGCATTCTTAAACTGGGGCTTAAGAAAACCCCAAATTCTGTGAATAGAATTTTGGATCTGAGAGTGGAAAATTGTAGCTTTAATGCTATGAGTTTTTAACTGCAATTTAGTATTTCCTTCAATAATGAAGGTAAACTAAAAACTACATAAAGAGAAGTGTTTGAAACTGTACGGTATTGAAACTGCTTTGCAATTACAATTACATGTCCTTTTAATGACACACATTTTATTTTACGAACTTCAAAGCATTATTTTGAGGCAGAGCCATAGCTTCACTAGATGGCCAAAGGAATTCATGAAATGGCTGAGGACCTCAGGCATAGGGAATTGTGGAACAACAGAATGGGACAACCCTAGTTTCTGAAAAACTGGTTGGAGCAGAGCTTCCTCATCAACCTTTCATATTGGCAGTGCTAGGTTGTAGAGATAGCTTGTTAGATTTTTTTCTTAAAGCAATTTTATTTCACTCCAAATACATATATTACAAAGACCACAACAGACATTGTATTTAATGATGAAAAAATAGTGATATCACTATCAAGGTCAGCAAATAAGATAAATTAATGTCACAAAGATATCCTAATAAATGCAATAAGAAATGAATATAAAATGATAAAAATGGAACAAATAGCAAAATGATATTTACAATTCTTTAAATTATCTATACAAGAGCAAAAACTCTTTCTAGATAGAAAATGTTAAAATTAGTGATTACGATGTGAGCCTACAGACTCCATCTTAGATGTGAGCCTGACAAACCCCATCTTAGCTTCTCCCCCAACCCCCGCCGTTTCTCCTTTGGGTGCACAGCTGGGTCACACTGTATCCCACACCTTGTAACCGTTGTAATCACATCCTGCTTGGCAAGTGCCCTGGCTATATTGAATACCCCCCTTAGTAACCAACAATTATGGGAACACTCCTGCCTCCTGGTTACCAGCTTTCCTCCTCTAACCTGCTTGTTCTGCTTCTATAAAATTTCTCTTCAACTAGACTCCCCCGGACCCTTTACCCTAGACTGGGTATAAAAAGAAATCACATCCTCCTAGTCGGGGCAGAGAGATTTTTCATTGTGAGCTGCCTCTCAGTCACTGGCAATAAAGGACTCTGAATTGAAACTCAGAGTGTGGCGCTTTCCTTCTAACTCACGAGGGTATAACAATTATAGTGAGTCTTACACAACAGAAATAAGAGAAATTGTAATTTTTGTTTTTTAATGTTTTTTTTTTTTTTAATTTTATTTTAAGATGGAGTCTTGCTCTTTTACCCAGGCTGGAGTGCAGTGGCGCAATCTTGGCTCACTGCAACCTCTGCATCCTGGGTTCAAGTGATTCTCCTGCCTCAGCCTCATGAGTAGCTGGGACTACAGGTCCAGCTAATTCTTGTGTTTTTAGTAGAGACAGGTTTTCACCATATTGGTCAGGCTGGTCTTGAACTCCTGACCTCATGATCCCCTTGTCTCGGCCTCCCAAAGTGCTGGGATTACAGGTGTGAACCACTGCCTTTTAACTTTAAAAATTAAAAAAAAAAAATTTAAATTACATGTCAGTTTTCGTGTGTGTGTGTGTGTGTGTGTGTGTGTGTGTGTGTGTGTGTGTGTTTGACAGGATCTTGCTCTGCCGCCCCGGCTAAAGTGCAGTGGTGCAATCTTAGTTCACTGCAACCTCCACTTCTCAGGTTCAAGCAATTCTCATGCCTCAGCCTTTTGAGTAGCTGGCATTCTAGGTGTGTGCTACCACACCAGGCTGATTTTTTCATGTTTTTAGGTCAAGATGAGGGTTTACCATGTTGGCCAGGCTGGTCTCCAATTCCTGGTCTCAAGTCATCCACCTGCCTCAGCCTCCTAAAGTGCTGGGATTACAGGTGTAAGTCACTGCTCCCAGACTATGATTAATTTTTTATTTTTTTGAGACAGAATCTCGCCCTGTTACTCAGGCTAGAGTGCAGTGGCACTATCACCGGTCACTGCAGCCATGAACTCCCGGACTCAGGTGACCCTCCCATGTCAGCCTCCTGAGTAGATGTGAATATAGGCATGTGCCACCACACTTGGCTAATTTTTAAAAAAATTGTTTTGTAAAAACGAGGTCTTGCTATGTTGCCCGGGCTTGTTTTGAACTCCTGGGCTAAGCAGTCCTCCCACCTCCACCTTCCAAAGCATTAGGATTACAGATGTGAGCCACTGTGCTCAGCCCCGAGATATGTTCAATAGCAACAAAAGTTCAAAATTAACTAGAAATAAATCTAACAACAAAAATGTAAAATTTGTTAAAAGTAGGAACCTTTATTGAAAGACTTTAATATATTCCTAAATAAATATTGAGATATATCATGTTCCTATTTTTGAAATTATATCCATCCTGTCCAATTTAGCCAGGAAACTCAATTTTAATTTAAATTGCATAATACTTCTATGGTACTTTACAAAATGATTCTAGATTTTATTTTTGAAAAAGAAAATGTATGGGGAGGTTAGACCCCCTTCAAATATCAAGATTTTGTGTAAAGTGTCACACATACACACCTGCAGTGAAAATGACAATGTGACTGGAAAATAGAGCAATGGGGTAGAATAGAGGGACCAGAAACAAAAATCGCTATTCATAGAGCTTTGAGGGAAAGCACTAAGGAAGAAACAAGTGAACTCATAAATAAATCTGATGGAACTACAGTCACCCACATGGAGAACCAAATTAACTTGGTCCCCACCTCACATTAAGCATAAATTTAAATTCCAGAGAGATTTAAAAATGAAGTTTAAAATGAAAAATTTTTGGAATAAAAGATGGGAGATTTGTTTTATGAACTTAGATGAATGGAAGGATTTCTTAAGACTCAGAAATACAAACAGTAAGAATGTTCTTAATGAATATTTTTTCTATTTTTTTTAGTTTAATGAATATTTTTTAATGAATCTTATTAAATAAAGATGAAAATTTGATCTCTCCAAATAACATCTATAAAGTAAAAACTGAGCCAGCGATTTAAACGAAGACATTTGTAAAGCCTAAAACTTAAAATTGATTTGTATCTTTACTAAATAAATACATCTTATTAACCAATGAGAATTAGAAAACTTAAAATAATTGTTGAAGAATCCACAGAAGAAATTTGGATGCCAAAAAATCATAAAAATATGTTTTCTTTTACTAGTCCTCAGGAAAATGTTCATTAAAACAATAAGAATGTTGCCACACTAATCAAAATGGCAACATTAAGAAGGATGATAATAAAATGTGTCCATGAGGATAACAAAAGGAACTCTTGAATAAAAGGAGTAAACAAAAATTACATTAAGATGGGTGATGAAGTTAAAATCTTCTAAGATACATGAATTGTTTGAAAGTGATGTTAAAATACTATTTCTGGTTTTGGACCTGGCTAAAGGAAATATTTATGATGGAAGTTCTAATGATCCACTGAAAGAGTAGAAAGAGATCATATAAATCCCAATCTAGCAAAGGGAATGAAAATGGAATTAAAAAAAAAAACAAGTTATCCTCCTCAAAAGAGAGAAGAAAAAAAAAAGCATAGAAAAATAAGGACAAAGAGATGTAGAAATACAGATAACTATAAAAGCATTTGTGCCATGGCTGCTCTGGAATCAGACTGTCTGCCTTCATAGCTGTTCTCTACCATTTACTAGCTGTGTGTTCTGACACAGGTTCCTTAACATCTCTGGGCTTCAAATTCCTTTTTTGTTGTTTTTTTTTTGACGGAGTCTTGCTCTGTCTCCCAGGCTGGAGTGCAATGGCACAATCTCGGCTCACTGCAACCTCTGCCTCCTGGGTTCAAGCAATTCTCCTGCCTCAGCCTCCCGAGTAGCTGGGATTACAGGTGTGCACCACCACACCAGGCTAATTTTTCTATGTTTTAGTAGAGATAGGGTTTTGCCATGTCTGTCAGGCTGATCTCGAACTCCTGACCTCAAGTGATCCACCTGCCTCGGCCTCTCAAAGTGCTGGATTACAGGCATGAAGCACCATGCCCAACCTAAATTCCTCACTTTTAAATGGAAATATGCACAGTAAAAACACAAAGGGTCTCTGTGAGGATTAAATATCATATTTGGAGAGATTAGATAGATAGACAGCTAGATTTAGAAAATATCTTACAGAAACTAAAAGAAAAATTAAAAAGATCATAGGATTCACCATCTGAGAGCTTTAACCTGATCTTTGTCACATGGTGGTATTGATACAGATAAGTCACTCAATCAGCACTGAAGAGATATGGAGAAGTTGAAGATTCAGTAATAAAGATATATAAGAGGGTAGAAAATTAGGCCTTTTGGAAGATATGGACTTACATAGTCTGTAAAGTGAAAAAAAAAAAAAATCTCAATCAATGACAATTTTCTTTTTTTTTTTAATTGTTCTTTAAGTTCTGGGGTACATGGGCAGATCTTGCAGGGTTGTTTCATAGGTAGACACATGCCATGGTGGTTTGCTGCCTCTATCCCCCCGTCACCTACATCAGGCATTTCTCCCAATGTTATCCCTCCCTAACCTCCCCACCCCCCCGCTGTCCCTCCCCTAGCCCCCTAATCCCCAACAGACCCCATTGTGTGATATTACCCTCCCTGTGTCCATGTGTTCTCATTGGTCAGCACTCATTTATGAGTGAGAACATGTGGCGTTTGGTTTTCTGTTCTTGTGTCAATTTGCTGAGAATGATGACAATTTTCAAGTGATATAATTTCTGGGAGAAAATAGTGGATTGAAGCTCTTTAAGATCAGCGATAATTAAAATAGAGAAAAATACTTTAAAATACAAGTTATTAAGATTTAGAAGAAATTACTATGAAAATTATTTTTTACTAACCACCTATTATGTGTGCGGTCTACTAAAGCAGGCCATAACCATAAAAATAAATGTAAGACTTAATCCTTGATCTAAAAGATGCCTCAATAATCAAGGTCTTATTCCTTATTGACGATGGTTTTGTAGCAGATAATTTGTAGAAGGTGATGGGGGAAAATAAAAAACAGCAAAACTATCTTTCAGCTCCGGTATATATGCCTTTTTTCATTCTCTCTCACATATACACATAACCTAGAGCTTGCAAAGCCAAAATTCTAAAACTTTATCTGTATATGAATCAATAGGAAATTTGCTAAAAGTTCTGACTCTTTGCCCCGTCTCTGAGATTTTCATCCAAACTTGCGGCTGGAGAAGATACTGGGGAGATGAATTTTGAATAAGCAACAAGGAATTAATGAGTTCTAGTTTAACGACTAAAAGAAATTTTTTATTCTCTCTCTCATACAGATCATTATCTATAAGCATTTATTAAAAATCCATCTGCTTGTAATTCTGTCATTTGACAAAACATTTCAAATTTGATATGACAAATATGACACATATATATTATGTATCGCATATGGCACTCTAATGAAAAAATTACCTTATTTACCAAAGTATTTCTAGGGAAATTGGAAAGAGTGTTTTTAATGATATTTTTCTGATTTCTTCTAGTTTCAAAACATAGTTTTTCTTATTACAAAGAAATTTAGATATTCTAGGGTTGAAACTTCAATATTTTGAAGGGATTATATGTGCAACTCTAAATTATTTAGGGCACTCATATCCTAAAATAGGATGAACCACATAGATTTAATAGAAAAACTCTGAACACCTCTGCTGCCTCAGATCAGGTGACTATTATTCTCTACTTCCTCCTTTCTGCACTGTGGAGGGCTTTGAACATCCCATGGCCTTCAACCCCACGCTCCTGTTCATGCCACTTCTACCATTTCAATCACCCCCCATATATCCATGCTTTCATTTATGTTTTGCCTGTCTTTCAAGACTCAATCTGGTTGATCTCATTCAATGTTTGCCTCTTTGCTAGAATCTTCCATATCTTATTATAACAATTATCTTTTTAAAATAATCCCTCACTAATACGAGAGTTCTTTAAAGGTAGAGACTTTATAATGTTCATATTTGCAACTCCAATTTCTAGGTTAGTAAGTTCTGGGCAAATATTAAATGAAAGAATTAGAGCTGGAAAAAATAAATACATTAATTAATTAATTAATTTAAAAAAAGAATTAGAGCTGGAATGAAACAGTGATGTGATTTAAACTCCACTGTGTAGTCTCCATCCGTCTATATATTCATTCAACAAATATTTACTAAGCAATTATATGGGCCAGACACTTTTCTAGCCAATGTTGGTCTAACAATAAACAACAAATAAACACCAAAAAATACCTAGTTCTCTGAAATCCACCTTGAAGTGGAAAGAGATTAGCAATAAACACGTAAAATATGTGATATGTTCAATGGTGATAAGTGTCATAGAGAAATGAAGTGGGAAAGTGTTTTTCACATTAAAAATAATAAGAACAGTGACGGCTTCTCGAAGAGTAATATTTGAATAGAAAATTGAAGAAAATAGGAAGTCTATCTAGGGAAAAAGTTCTAGGCATTTGGAATAGCAAGTGCAGAGGCTCTGAGTCAAGAAATGTCACTAATTATTTCGAGTCAACAAGTAGGCTGGTGATAGGAACAGAAGGAAAGTTGTAGTAAATGATCTCAGAGGTAGTTTATAAACATTAGCAAGGACTTTAGGTTTGTTGTAAATGAGCTGAAAAGCTCTGACTCTTTACCAGCATCATTCTGTCTCCTATATTTAGAAAAGATCAAAGGGGAGAAAAATCACTGAGCAGAACAGGTAAGAAGAAACTATTATTTATATCCAAGAAAAAGAAGATGATGGCAGAGATAAAATAGTTACTGTGGTATTGTCAGATTCTGAATATATTTTGATGTGCTTCTGAATTGGATGTGAGGAGGGAAGGAGTCAAAGATCAATTCAAAGTACTTTACCTAAGCAACTGGAAAAATGGTGTTGGCATTTACTGAGCTGGAGAAGGCAGAGGGGATACCGGTTTTAGGGGGAGTTTAGTTTGGGACATGTTGAGTTTGGATGCTTGATAGAGTGATCAGTGTTGGCTGGTAAGATACATTTGGGCATCATTGTGATATTAATATCACTTAAAATCATGTTATATAGTTCTATTTCCTGGCACCTCGGAATGTAACTGTATTTGGAGATCTAGGACTTTAAAAAGGTAATTAAATTGAAAGAAAGTCATTAAGATTAATGTCCGTATAAAATGAGGTCATTTAGACACAGGCACACACAGAGAGAAAACCAAGTAAGACAGAGTAAAGAGCCATCTACAAATCAAGGACAGGCCTTAGAAGAAACCAATCCTGCTGACCATTGATCTCAGACTTCTAGCCTTCAACACTGTGAGTTAATAAATTTCTGTTGTTGAGGTCACCCAGTCTGTGGTATTTTGCTAGGGTAGCCGTAGAGTTTAATAAAGTGTTCATTGTAAATTTGGTTATATATGACTCTTAAAGGGCCAAAATGTAAAAGAATCAGAAAGGGTTTGTATTGCTCTCAACTTCCCCACCTTGTCTCCAAACAATTCATGTTGCAATCAAGTCCCCCGAATTAGTTCCCAGTAATGATTTTCTGCTAATACTTACCTCCAAACTTGTATCTTTCTTGGAGGATGTAAATGATATACAGCTTTCTTTCCCTGATATATGTGATCACATTTTGAATTATTAGAGGTTAATTTTTACAACTTAAATAAGATATGATTTGTATACCATAAAATTTAGCTTTTGTAACTTTACAGTTCAATGATTTTAGTAAATTTGTGCAGTTGTGCAACCATCATCATAATCTATTTTTAGAATTTTCTAGTAAACTAAAGATTTTCACATGCTCATTTGTAGTCAATACTCTCACCTTCATCTTTAAGCATACATTAATCTGATATCTGTTTCTACAGATTTATCTTTTCTAAAAATTTTGTGGAAATGTAATCATATGAAATATGATCTTTTATGTCTGTCATCTTAAATATCATGCTTTTAAAACTCATCTTACCTTACTGCATGTATCCGTAGCTTATTTTTAATTGCTAAATGGTAGTCTATTGTATAAGTATTTCAAAATTTGTTTATCCACTTCTTAGTTAAGACAGCTATAATGTTTGCATACAAACTTTTGTGTATCCAGATATTTTCATTTCTCTTAAGTAGATAACTATGAGCCAATTTGCTGGATATAAATATATGTTTAAACTACTAAAGTGACTTTTCTTAGAAGTTTGTCCTATTATACTTTTTTTGCTAGCCGGATTTGAAGGCTCCATTTTCTCAAATTCCTTGGCAACCCTTGTTATCACCTCTTCTTTTCATTATAGTCACTCTAATTGGTGTGAGGAGGTTTCTCATGATGATTTTAATAAGAATTTCTGTAATAATTAATGACAGTGAGCCTCTTTTAGTGTTCTTATTAGCCATTTGTATATAGGTACATTCCCCCATATATCTTTAGTAAAATATTTGTTAAAATTTTTAGCCCATTTTTAATTGGGTTTTGCCTTCTAACTTTGAGTTTGAAAGTTCGTTATACATTCTTGGCATAATCTTTTATAGATACATGATCTACAAACATTTTCTCTCAGTCTGTGGCTTGTATTTTCATTTTGTTAATAGTCTTTGGAAAAGCAAACTTTTAAAGAAAGTTTAATGGAATTGAATTTATCATTTTATCTTTTATAGATATCTTTTGGGGTCATATCTAATACATCATTGTCTAGGTCAAATTCACAAAGATTTTCTCTATGTTTTATTGTATACCTTTTAAATTTAGGTCTATGATCCATTCATATTTCATTTTTATGTATGGTGTGAGGTAAGGTTCTAAGTTCAGAGGGGTGTGTGTGTGTGTATAAATATCCTGTCCTCACACTATTCGTTGAAAGTCTATTATTTTCCCCACTGAGTTCCTTTGACACCTTTTATAAAAATCAATTGACCACAAACATGGGTTTATTTCTGGATTCAGAATTCTGTTCTGTTTGTTTTAGGTTTATAGATAATAGACATAATATCACAATGTCTTTAATTTGTCTAACTTATAAAGTTTTGAATTCCATCAAGTTTGTCTTTTTCAATATTGTTTCACAATTCTAGCTCCTTTACATTTTTATGTAAACATTAGGATTCCTTTAACAATTTCTCCAAAAAGCAAAGCCTATTCAAAAATATAAAAAATAAATTTTGACTATGATTACATTGAATCTACATGTCTCTTTGGGGAAACTGCCCTTTTCAAAAACTTGAATCTTCCAGTTCATTAACTTTGTATGCCTCACCATTCATTCGGACATTATTTAATTTCTCTCATCATGTTTTATAGTTTTCATTGTGCAGGTACTGTACATATTTTATTAAATGTATTCATAGTTTTTTGTTGTTTCATGCTGTAATTTGAACTACTTTATTATTTTTCACATTATTTGTTGTTACCATATAGAAACAGAGTTAAGTTAGTATGTTGATCATGCACCTTGTGACTGTGTTAAGCCCATTTATTAGTTCTAACAGGTTTTTTGGAGGTTCTTCAGGATAATCTGCACTTAGGACCAGTCATCTGTGAATAAAGGTAGTTCCTCTTCTATATTTTTGATCTGTATACCACTTTTTGTCTTGCTTTATTGTCTTGTGGCACTGGTCTGGTTACTTGGTACAATGTTGAATAGAAGTGGTGAGAACAGACATGTATAGTTAGTTGTTTGTCCTTTTCTGCCTTCAAGATTTTTGCTTTGTTTTGTCTTTCAGTGAGTAGACTATAACATGTTTAGTTGTGTATATCTTTATGTTTATTTTATTTGGGATTTGTGAAACTTGCTGTATCTGTAAATTAACGTTTTTAAAATCAACTTTGAGAAATAATGTAGTCTTTATTTCAAATGTAGTGCTCTTTCTTTATTTTCTTTTAATTACTTCTGTAACAAACCTGCTTGCTGCTGCCCCCACCTTATACAATAGATTCTTTAATACATATGCCATAGTTACTTTACAGTCACTGCTAACAGGAACATTTGGGCTTTATGTACACATGATGTTTTCTTTCTTGACTATAGGTCACAAATTGATGCTTTTTCATGTGCTTCATTATTTCTGCAATGCTAAGTATGCTTTTTGTGAAAAGAAGAGCCAAACCGAATTAACTAATACAAACACCAGAGAAATCATCCCTCTTCTTCTGTCAGGCTGCTACATCTTTTTTGTAGCTTTAGTGAGACATAATTCACTTCTCAATTAAAATGTTGTAGGAGCAGGATTAGAATAATCCCTTCCTCAGAAAAGGCTATGGATCTGAGCACTAGTGTGAATCTAGGGGTCTCTTTGTAATTTATAGCCCAACCACCAGCTCTGTGAACTATGAGAAAATTCTCTGTACTTTGTTGTATATTGTTTTTTTTAAAAAAATCCACCTTTAAAGCATTTTACTGTGAACTGTATGTTTGGCTACTTTGTGGAATTTAAATGTTAGCCATGTCCTTAACCAAACAAGGCTACTCACCTCCTGTCTTCTTCAGCCATTCATCTGCTTATGTGGAATTCCACCTCTAAGATGCATACCTATCTCTTCCTCTTTCCCTTGGTTGCATATTAGAAGGTTTTTTTCTTAATAAATACTTTATTTAATAACAGTTTTATATTTACGGAAAAATTGTGAAGATGGTACAGTTTCTATGTACCACACATTCAGGTTCTCATATTGTTAACAACTTACATTCACATGGTGCATCTATTACAATTAATGAACCAATATTGATACATAGTTATTAAAGTTTATACTTTATTCAAATGTTTTTATCTTTACCTAATGGAACTTTTCTTTTCCAGGATCCCATCCGAGATACTATATTGCATTTAGCCATCATGTCTCCTTGGGTTCCTCTTGGCTATGACAGTTTTACAGACATTCCAAGGAGTTTTTTGATGCTCTTGAGAGTTTTGAGGCATGCTGGTCAGGGTTTTAGTAGAATGTTCATGAGCTGGGATTTTTCTGATGTTTCCCTGTTGACTAGACTGGAACTATGTTTTTTTGAAGGATAGCCATTTACCAACGGTTGAATCTAGTAGGCTTTGAAATTTCATTTACATGGAATTTTGTATATCTTAAGATTTAAGAGTGAGGTCTGAGACTAACCACACAGAAGAAAGAGTAAGGTGAGTGTACAACAGAATTGAAACCTGGTTTAGGATTCACTGCCTAATGCAATACAGGTGATAGGAAAACTATTCACCTATAAATAGAAAACATGACAAATTCCTCCACTGTGAAGACTTTCATAATGGTTTGTAAATACCTTGACCATGAGCAGACAGAACACATTGCCAAGAAAGCCAAGCAATGATGAATAACCTGGAGTCAGACAGACACTTACCTGTCATAGAGAAGATCAGGCCTGAAGCTAAGGTAAACAAAAAGTATTAGACCTGAAGAAAGACAAAAAGGAAAGAGATAAATAAGAGATATAGGACATGAAAGAGGGCTTAGCACTATTAATTCATTTCTTATCTCAGAAAAAAGGTTTGCTAAAGGAGCTTAGATTGAGTCTCTAGGGGACTTCAGTAGAGCAAAACATGAGAAGATAGAGAAAGGGTTTTAGGGGACGACTGCATAGTTGAGTTGACCTAGTAAATTATAAAAACATAGAGTATATCCAGAACTGGAATAACCATATGCTATAGTTTAAAATATACTTATATTCAGATTCCTTTCCAATAACAAAACTTTAAGCAAAGATTTGGTTTCTAAAACACAGAAAGCAAGTGCAAGATTAAAGCTAAGATAAGTAGTTCACAGGTCCAAAATCTACTCAGAGGTATTGGTAACCTTTGCATCAGAGTTTGAGGCTTCTGTGAAACTCCTTGAAACACAGGTTGAAAACCAATGATTTAAAGAAGACTTTCTCTTCATAGGTGCAGAAACTGAGGCCCAGACATAACATCACCAGTCAATGAAAAACTTTGAAAAAAGTATCCATAAGTCACAGTATACTGAATATACTTCTAGATACTTATGCCCGTTGCATTCATACCATTAATTATTAGGCATTTTTAATATTTAACATTATAAAATGAATATTTAGAATACTAGTATATCTGTTGCTGGTAGAATTTAATAATAACTATAAAGGTCAATAAATGTTGGTAACAAAAAATCATTTAACCATTAATATAAGCGAAGTGCAGTTAAGAAATTCAGAAATATTTCTTGCATTTTTCTCTAACTTCTCAATTTAACACTAAAAAGTATGATAATATGATAATTACTAAAACATACTTTATACAAGGTTCTACAGTGACTGGGTTGATCTTAGGATAGGTAAAAGAGGATTTTTGGCCAAAGAGAATTTATTATCTTTCTGGGGTGTCAGAATCCACAACATGAGGTCATTCCTGCCTGTCTGTCTGTCTCTTTCTTTGTACCTGCTCATACATGTAAAGTATGTGCAAATATGATTAAGTTAATTATTTCATAAAACAGCTCTGAAAGAAAGGAGAGATTAGTGCCATATCAAAGAATGCATTATTTATTCATTATTAAGAGAAATGATACATTTGAATATGAATTTTTAAAATGTTAGTTGCAACTATAGAACTTGTTGGCATGGTGGTAAAAAAAATGACAAAAAACAAAAGGAACATTGAGAGAAATATTGAATCACACATGTTAGCAACTAGATAGATGGTAGTATATGTCAGAAATTTGAAAAACCTCTTTGTCCTTACTCTCATTATTTCAAGTTCTTGAAAAAAAATCATTTCTAATTTTATACCTTAGGGCGATAATGGCAGTTCAGAGATAATTTTAATTTTTGCAATCAAAAGTATATGAAAATAAACTATGTTAATACTGTTTTAAGTTATATAAGAAAGATTAGATTGGAATTATGATAAAGAATAATGCTTCACTAGACTCTATATCATATTCAAAGATACTTGCTCAATTTTTAAAGTATGCAGATGAATTATTAACTGTTATTGCATCTCTAATGAACAGAAGTGATGATTACTCTATAATAGTAAGCAAACTCTGAAAGCCTAAATCATGATCTGCCATTTAAAAATATTAGCCCAATCTGTTTCTGTACACTTGTGTAGGAATATATTATGAAATTATAAAATTGATAATATGCTTTGTCAACTTTCTATAATTCCAACGTAATTTCACATTTTAAGAATTAAAATCAGTATTTTAGCAATCAACAGTTGTCTTTGAAATACTCATTAAACATGTCTGGTGGATAAACTATAGATTTTTGGATTCTGGTATCAGGCCAGTGATTAAATTAAATTTAACAAATAAATTAGATGAGATTCTCACCAAGCAGAAGCGACTCACTGGGTTTATTTGTTCACATTTTCCTTTCCAGATGAAGTAAATAACAACACAAGTTGTGCTATTACCATAAGACACTTCTGAAATAGAGCATTTGAGCTACTCTTTGAAAATGTACAAAAATAAATAAATAAAAGCAAAAGCAGGGGACTTTTGTAAATGTTCTTGCAGGAATGTTGCCAGAAAAACCATCTTCATGGTATGTTTGAAGTTTATTTTTCTCTCAGGGATATTCTGTGTTATTGAGAAAGTAGGAAAAGTTACATAAGTGAAAAATAGCAAAATATAAAACGGTTAGAAAGCCCCAGAAGAAATACTAAGAGCTTTGAAATTCTATGAAAGTTAAAGTTTGGTTGTTTTGTTTTAAAAATTTAAAAATCTGTGCCTTAAGACCAAATAGCATAGACAGTTAATTGCTAGTAACTATAATTCAAAAGCATGAAGGGGGAAAACAAGGGAAAGATATGCCACCATTTATGGTAGATCTGAGCAATAAATATATTAGTCAAGATGCCACAATTATTTCACATCAAAATGAAAAAAGGAAGTAATATTTTATGGGACTAATTGTAAAGGTCAAGTATGTATATAATCAAAGGATTATGTCAAGACAGACAGGCCTATCATTAAAGTATCTATATAATCACACAGGTATGGCTAATGCCTGATCACTATTGGTCTTAGAAAGATTAAAAATAGTGCTTGCAAGTCTAAGCAAGAGATAGATGAATGCACAAGTAAAAGAATTTGTAAGAAATGAAATTGTATTGGAAACTTATACAATCCTTTCAGAGATAATTATCTGGTTCCTATCATTTTTCATTTTTATACTTTAAAAATTTTTGCTTTTATTTTTAATAAACACATAGTAATTATACATATTTATGGGGTAGTGTGACATTTCAATACATGTTTGCAATGTCTATCAGTGGTTCCTATTATTTTATTTTATGAGATTTTGTTTCTTAGCCATAATCTTTATGCTACCAATGATTAACAAACTAAATTAGTAATAATTAATAAACTTAATTAATTACTTCTAAATACTCATTGGAAGGAGGACAGCTTTCTTTTTATGATGTGCATTTGTAAATTAGTTCAAAATGTAACTTGTTTTTGAAATAAAATAATTCAAAGGAATCAAGTTCCTAGCTTATTTCAGCCAAATAAAATATCTTCCTCTTTTAAGCTCTCATAAAAATGTATCTCTTAAAAACAAAACCACCAAACTTTAATTTTGATGCAATTTAAAGCACCAAAATAAATTTCTTCTGGGGTTTCTAATCATTTTTCATGGACCTTAACATTATCTATATTAAATTATATTTTTAAACATGTCTTATTTCTTCAACCACACTTTATATACTAATTTAATTTTTATTTCCCTTCCCTCATATTTGCAAATATTACCAAAAAAGTAGATATTTTTAAAATACTTGTTATGTTACTGAATATCCTCTAGTTTATTTGATCTGAAGATCTGAATTTTTATATATTGAGTTTGCTTATGGACATTTACTAGTAAATAAAATATATCACGAAAACATGTTATCTAAATGTATTAGTTTCTAGAAAAGTCACTCTCCATCTCTTGTTACTTCTAGGAAAGATAGCAAGAGAAAGGAAAAAAAAAGTTTTATATAGAGATAATTCTTTAGAGAAATTCAATAAAATTTATTTTATAAATATGAATCTGGTAAACATATCTTCTAAGTCTTTAAAGGCTTTTAATCTTTACAAGAATAATTTTCCAGGGTTATGTTTTGTGTTATTGTTTCAAATCACTTAAGCTATGATAGCTTCTAAATATTAATGACATTTTGACTTAATGATGTAGCATAATTATCTTCTTTTGAAGGTTAACAAGGTAAACCTGAAAGACAATGTTATTAGGTAAATCCTCACCTGGTCCATGACATTTCTTGATACAGCAAACTAAATCATGTCAATTAATGAATAACCCTTCACTGCCTTTGAAATTTTTGAATTTTAGAGGTATATTGGATGGATATAGAAATAAATTAATTCATGTATCTTATAACCTTTGTTGTATTCTTAAAAAATTATGTCAGAATGGAGACACTAGGCAATGAAAAGTTTAGAGCATTTACTGTGGGCCTCTCTAATCGGTGTGTGTTTCTTGGTGGGAATTATGGGAGTGAAAGAAAACACACAGAGATAAAATACCCTTCCAGGTACTGAGGATACTGAATCAGATGCTGTAAAGGATGGTGCTGTGTCCCACCCAGATCTTCTTTTATCACCAGCTGTGGTGAGCCTCAGCTGCTCTCAGTTCATGGACATCCCCTTTCTCTGAGAATTCACCCTTGGCTGACAAGCACCTCTTTCGGCAGAAGATTATTTTACCTTCCCCCAGGAATAGCCCACATTCAAAGGCTGACAGGTTATTACAAACAACTGCCCCAATACTAAACGGGAAGTTGACCTGTAGGATTAGGCCAAGTGTGGACTTTACCTGAGACCACATTATTTCTCGGCTCTCTTTGTGCTTCCTTCATTCCCTTATGGAAGGAAAAAGAGAGAGAGAAGGAAAAGAGAAGGGAAGGAAAAGGAAGGGAAGGAAAAGGGAAGGGAAGGGAGAGAGAGAAGGAAGGAAGGAAGAAGGAAGGGAGGGAGGGAGGGAGGAAAGAAG
Source organism: Plecturocebus donacophilus (assembly GCA_004027715.1). Classification (NCBI taxonomy): domain Eukaryota; kingdom Metazoa; phylum Chordata; class Mammalia; order Primates; family Pitheciidae; genus Plecturocebus; species Plecturocebus donacophilus. Next base: position 92,515 of record PVKP010002444.1, read on the forward strand.
GAAAAACGACTCACCTTATAAAGTCTTTGTCTCAGTCTTTACTTCTAGGGAATCTGAACTAAGGGAGTTTTTTCCGGAACTATTTCTGGGAAGCACACTGTAAATGAATTGTTCACTCTCCAGCCTTCCATTCTGCAACCACCCTCACAAACATTTAACACCCTCAGGATGCATTTCTGCACATGCGTATGTCCCTCAGGTTCTTACCAATGTGTACTATTCCCATCCTGCAATTCCATGTAGATTATTTATTCCCAGATTTGGTTTGTAATTACCCATCTGAGCAGTGGTGCTGAGACTTGACTTTGATTGTCAGACTGGAGAAAAGGTCTTATACAGTGAAAAAGGGTGAGTTCTGTTGAAAAGTTGAACTCAGGATAATTTCATGGCTTCAAGATTATCAAATTTGTCTAAATGTGTGCATTCCAGCTGTGGCATCCTACTGTTTCCCTGTCATAGTCTTGATTTAACACAAGAGAGCTACTGTCAACATGTTTTAGTCTTCTTTTCAGACCTGGTTTCCTGGTAGTTAGAGTCTTGGCCACATTATCAGCAGTCTGCCAGAAGTGGTCAGAAATACAAGATCCTTTAAAGCTGTCAGATGAACTCTGGATTTCAGAGACTGTCTTGAAGTGGAAATGGACTGTCCCAAGTCTATCATTCTTATTTTCTAAGTCTTTTTTTGGTATCAAAGGCAATAAACTTTTTTCACAATTCCTATAATTGTTCCCTGTTAAGTCCCACAACCATATGATCTTGCTAAACTTACTCTCATTAAAAGAAAAACCTGGCCGGGTGCTGTGGCTCATGCTTGTAATTCCAGCACTTTGGGAGGCCAAGGTGGGTGGATCACGAAGTCAGAAGATCAAAACCATCCTGGCTAACATGGTAAAACTTCGTCTCTACTAAAAATACCAAAAAAAAAAAAAAAAATTAGCCAGGTGTAGTGGTGTGGACCTGTAGTCCCAGCTACTAAGGAGGCTGAGGCAGGAGAATTGCTTGAACCTGGGAGGTGGAGGTGGCAGTGAGCTGAGCTGAGATTGCGCCACTGCATTCCAGCCTTGGTGACAGAGCGAGATTCTCTCTCTGAAAAAAAAAAAAAAAAAAAAAAAAAAAACAACTTAGGCACATTAAATTTAACAGAGCTTAACTGAGAAAAGAACAATTCTTAAATGGGGCAGTCCCTGAAGCAGCATAGGTTCAGAGAGCGTCCAGCACAGCTGCATGGTTGAAGATTTATAGACAGAAAATAGAAGCAAGGTGCAGAAACAGCTGATTGGTTACAGTTCACATTTGCCTTATTTGGACATGGTTTGAACAGTTGACTGCCTTCGATTGGCTAAAATTCAGTGATTGTCACAAGAGTAGGTTATAATCTGTTTATACATCTAGTTAGGTTACAGTTCACTATATACAGAGAAATATTTAGGCTAAATTTAATGCCCTCTACTTGCACTTTCCCTCAATTAAACAGAGGTGAAAATCTAATAACTGTGGTCCAGCTGCATTCCCAGTTAGTCTCCTACTGCTATCCACATTGGATGCTTTTAGATAGGTAAGCAATCCAACTCTAAATTTCATACTGAAGATCTGCTACCTAGATTCATTCCACAAACGAATCATATTAACCCACATTTTCTGAATTAGAAGCAGAAGTTGAAGTAGAGATTTAAATACTGATACTTTATTTGGGAGGTAAAAGCCTTAGTAGAAACATAGGGTAAAAACAAAAAAGTAGAAGAAAATGACACAATGTATTATCATATTGGCTATAGTTTGACAAACAGCCACAGAGAGATACAAAGTCACTAAGAAGCTGTGATGGTTAATACTGAGTGTCAACCTGATTGGATTGCAGAAGGCAAAGTATCATTCCTGGGTGTGTCTTTGAGGGTGATGCCAAAGGAGATTCACATTTGCATCAGTGGAATGCGGGAGGCAGACCCACCTTCAATCTGGGTGGGCACCACCTAATCGGCGGCCAGTGTGACTAGGATAAAAGTGGGCAGTGGAACCTGGAAAGATTAGACTGGCTGAGTCCTCCAGCCTCCATCTTTCTCACAAGCTGGTGCTTCCTGCCCTGGAACATCAGACTCCTAGTTCTTCAGCTTTTGGACCCCTGGACTTACACCGGCGGTTTCCCAGGGGCTGCTGCGCCTTCAGCCACAGACTGAGTGCTCCACTGTCAGCCTCCCTACTTTTCAGGCTTTGGGACTCAGACTGGCTTCCTTGCTCCTCGGCTTGTAGACGGCCTAGTTTGGGACTTCACCTTGTGATCATGTGAACCAATACTTCTTAATAAACTCCCTTTCATATATGCATCTATCCTATTAGTCCCTCTAGAGAAGCCTGACTAATACGGAAGCTAAGTTTCCTCAACAGCTGAACCCTCTGGAAAAATTTCAAAGAGGAAGCACATTTAAATCTAGCCCACCGAAGAGAAAACAGGGGGAACTTATCTGCTCAACTCCTTCCCGTCGTCTCGTTCCTCTGTTGTCCAAGTTTCACTCAAGGAGGCAAATGCCTCTGCACTTCCTGGGTGCACCATCTGTTCTCTTTAGTGGTAACTCAAAAAGCTGAATACACTCATTCAGGATGTCACAGAAGTGGGAGAAGAATCAATATGCTCACTTGGCATAGGACTTTTATTCACAAAGATCCTTAAATATTAATATTCGACATTATGATTAAGGGAGTAATATATAATATATAATAAATATAATATTTATTATATTTTCTTAAAACATAATGGAATGAATAATACATATAATATGTATATTTATAATAAATACATTTATTGCATGTGTATAAAATATGTATATTGAAATAATAATTTATTAAATACAAACTTTTAAAGATATTGTGTGTTATGGATGGAAGTGCCTCCCCATCTCAAATTCTTGCTTTGAAGTCCTAACTACCAAAGTGACCACAGTTGGAAATGCGGGTTTTAAATAGGTAATTATGGTTAAATGAAGTTGTAAGAGTGGGGTTCTAATCTAATCTAACTGGTGATTTCATAAGAAAAGGAATTTCCAATATTATGCAGACTGGGGATGTATGCGCACAGAGGAAAGGGCATATGAGGATACGAGGAGATGGCAAGCCACAAAGAGAGGTCTGCGGAGAAAGCAAATCTGCCGAACCTTTGGTCTTGGATGTCTTTCTACAGAACTGTGAGAAAATGTATTTCTTTTTTTTTTTTTTTTCTTACACCACTTGGCCTGTGGTATTTGTTATGGCAGCCCTGGCAAACCAATATGCTGTATAACAATTACTGTCTTCTGTTTTGGGTTTTCTCCAATTTCTATTAAGAGTTTGGGATTTTTTAGAAACAGATGTCACCCATACTTCTTTAGCCTCTGAGAAACTCTGTATTTACTTTATAGTCACCACATAGTCCCATAGCATGTAGATATAAAAAGGTTAACAGATTTATCTTGAAAATGTTGGCAATTTTGTTTATTTCTTTTTTGAACCTGTGTATTTTGTTCCTTTTACTGATTGGCACTTGGTGAAGCGTTAATGCCACTAAGATGAATATGGAGTTTTATTTATTTATTTATTTATTTATTTATTTTGACGGAGTCTTGCTCTGTCTCCCAAGCTGGAGTACAGTAGCACAAGGCTTGGCTCACTGCAACTTCTGCCACCCAGGTTCAAGCAATTCTCCTCTCTCAGTCTCCCGAGTAGCCAGGACTACAGGTGCATGACACTACACCCAGCTAATTTTTGTATTTTAGTAAAGACAGGATTTCACTATGTTGGTCAAGCTGGTCTGGGACTCCTGACCTCAGGTGATCCATCCACCTTGGCCTCCCAAAGTGCTGGGATTACAGGCGTGAGCCACTGCGCCAGGCCAGGATTTTCTTAGACTGCTCAGGCTGCTGGAGCTAAATCCCACAAATTAGATAATTTATAAACAATACATATGTATTTTCCAAAGTTCCAGAGGTTAGGAAGTTCAAGATCAAGGTGCCAGCAGATTCAGTGTCTAGCGAGAGCCTTCTTCCTGGTGTATAGATGGTGCCCTCTCACTGTGTCCTCACATAGTAGAAGGGGTAAACCCTCAGGCCTCTTTTATAAGGACACTAATCCCATTCACGAGGGCTCTGCCTTCATGAGTTAATCACTTCCTGAAGACCTTAACTTTTAATACCATCACATTGGAGACTAGGTTTAAATATATTGATGATCTCGGTGGGACACCAACAGACCTTAGCAAAAATGCTTCCTGACATAAACTAAAATATTGCCTAAATGCAAATCTCACAGCATAGAGATAGAGAATTATCTCTTACAGAATGATCAAACATTAAATATAAACGATAGACCAAGAAGTTTCATTCCTACACACTTCTTCTCATTTTTAAATTAAGAATAAAACACAATATTTAAAGTTTTAAATAATTATGCATAACCACAATATCCTAAAACAATGTTTTACTTTTACATTTGATCTCCCAGACCAAGCATGCATAGACATAATTATTTTATGATTGAGTGTTGCTATTGTGTATTCAGCTTCCTCATATTATATTATACATATTTTCATTGTTTATTATGTTAATCATATTTCTTGACTTCATATCATTGTTGATGTTGGTCTGCCATAATTCAATTTGTATTTATCATTGCTTTTAAAGTTAATGTGTATTTATCGTAAGTATTTTATCTTTATTTTCAGAAATGCACTTTGTCCACTTATCTCTTGGAAACTTGAATTTCTTATAAATGTTGTTGAGTCACTGAAACAGTCTAGAAGTAATTCATTCACTTAAATATTTGATATGATATTTAATTTTTTTATAAAATACTGATTTACATAAGATTTGAATATTTCAATCTTTATGTTTATGACAGAGCTATCACTTCATTTAAACATGTTCTGTTTTGATGTGTTTCAAGGATTTGTTTCAAGTTTTAGAGCTCCTTTTAACAATTCTTCTAGTGGTGGCTTGGTAATGGCGAATTCTCTCAACATTTGTTTCTCTGAAAAAGACAAAATTCTTGGCTGATCATTGTTTTGTTTGAAGAGGCTGAAGACGGGCCCCAATCCCTTCTCACTTGTGGGGTTTCTTCCGAGAAATCTGCTGTTAATCTGATGGGTTTTCCTTTATAGGTTACCTGGTGCTTGTGTCTCACAGCTCTTCAGATTCTTTCCTTTGTCTTAAATTTAGATAATCTGATGACAATGTGCCTAGGCAATGGTCTTTTTGCAATGAATTTCCTGGGTGGTCTTCGTGCTTCTTGTATTTGGATTTCTAGGTCTCTAGGAAGGCCAGGATAGTTTTCCTAGATCATTCATTCAAATATGTTTTCCAAACCTTTAGATTCCTCTTCTTCTTCAGGAACACTGATTATTCTTAGGTTTGGTCATTTAATGATCCCAGACTTCTTGAAGACTTTGTTTATATTTTCTTATTCTTATTTCTTTGTCATTGTTGGATTGCATTAATTTGAAGAACTTCTCTTCGAGCTCTGAATTTCTTTCTTCTATTTTTTCAATTTTATTGCTGAGATTTTCCAAAGCATTTTGCATTTTTATAAGTTTCTCCACTGTTTCCTGAAGTTTTGCTTGTTTTTTATTTACGCTACTATTTCACTGAATATTTCTCCCTTCACTTCTTGTATTTTTATTTGATTTTCTTACACTGAGCTTTGACTTTCTCTGGTGCCTTCCTGGTTAGATGATAACTAACCTACATTCTTTTTCAGCTAAATCAGGGATTTCTTCCTAGTTTGTATACATTACTGATGAGCTAGTGTGATTTTCTGGGGGGTACTAAAGAACCTTGTTTTGTCGTATTACCAGAGTTGGTTTTCTGGTTCCTTCTCATTTGTGTGGGCTAGGTCAGAGGGAAGGTCTAGGACTGAAGGCTGTCGTTCAGATGCCTTTGTCCCACTTCCCTTGATATAGTACTCTCCCCTTGTTCCTATGGATGTGGCTTCCTGAGAGCTGAGCTGTAGTGATTGTTATCTCTCTTCTCAATCCAGCCAACTAGCAAGTCTACCAGGTTCTGGGCTGGAACGGGGGTTGCCTGCACAGAGTCCTGTGATGGGCACTGTCTGTCTTTAGGCACAGTGGTCTCTTTCGCCACAGATACCAGCACCTGTACCTGTGAAACGGACTCTGTGAGGGTATTAGCTTTAGTGGTTTAATGCACTACTTTTGTGCTGGTTGATCTCCTGCCAGGAGGTGGCACTTTCCAGAGAGCATCAGCTGTGGTAGTATGGAGAGGAACAGGCCGTGGACAGGGCCTTGGAGCTCCCTAGAGTATATGCCCTTTGTCATCAGTTACCAGGATAGGTAGGGAAGGAACACTGTTGGGGGCAAGGCTAGGCATGTCTGAGCTTACACTCTCCTTGGGCGTGTCTTGCTGTGGCTGCTGTGGGGATGGGGGTGAGGTTCCCAGGTCAAAGGGGTTGTGTTCCTAGGAGGATTACGGCTGTCTCTGCAAGTTGTCAGGGAAGCATGGAAAGCTGGCAGTCACAGGCCTCACCCCGCTCCCATGCAATCCAAAGGGCTGTTCTTACTCCCACAATGACCCCTTCAACTGCACCAAGTCTGTTTCTAGGCCGTGGGCGAGCAGGACTGAGAACCTGAGAACTTGCCGCCTCCTAGGGGTGAAAGCAAGTACAGCTTTCCTTCTTCCACGCCTGTGACGTCTGCACACCAGGTTCATGTCCTCCCCCAATTTCTGGCCACGAGACATTTCTGTCATTTCACATTGTTACAAAGTTCAGCTGGAGATGTCCTTCTCTCTGTGGTCATTTCTCAGTGCCTCTGGTCATCCTCATGAAGGACCCCGTGAGGCCAGGCAGAGACGGCTTGCTAGGGAACCTAGAGAGCTCACAGGGTTTTGTCTACTGCTTTCTCTACCTGTGTATTTTGCTCAGCTTTCTAAGTGGACTCAGCTCCAGATAAGATCAGAATCTTCTCCCATAATCTAGAACCTCAGTTTCCCCAGTGGGTGTGTGTCTTTGGGAGTGGAGGATCTCCTTTTCCCAATTCTACATTTTGGGCACTCACAGTATTTGGGGTGTGTCCCAGGTCCTGCAAAAGCAATCTACTTCCTTCAGAGAGTTTGTGGGTCCTCATGGTTTTCCTAATTTATTCCTGCAGTCATTCTGAAGCCAAAATTTATCATGTGAGCTTCCACACCCTGCTCTGTCTGCCCAAGTTGGAGCTTCAATCTATTCCTGCCTCCCATCTGCCATAATCTCCTGGATTCCCTTTAATATTTGATGAGACAAGTTAATTTCTTTGTAGTCATGGATGGTTTGGAGTTGATGTCACTCCTTAACCACAGGTACTGTAGAAACGAACAAACAATTCAGTGCTGGTGTCAGGCTGACTAGTGTATGGCGAACACTTCCCTTTCTCCCAGATGGTCTAAAGATGGGCTTCCAGAAGCTGCTAGATCAAACCATTCTGCTGTAGAAAGAGCTTCATGATATTGACTGACAAGGCAATATATATATAAGCGTAAATAACTGGATACCATTTGCTTAAAAAAAATCAGACAACATTTAGGGTTTTGCTTATAAACATTCTGAATTATACACATGAAATGATTAACATTATTTTTCTCTGATGTGTAGAGAATATAACCAGGAAGAGAGAGACAATTAGCAGACCTTTATTTTCCATCTTTCAACTTTTTGGGAGAGGGGACAACCAATGGTGATTATAATTAGCACTTGCTACATCAAGAAAATGAAACAAAGATGGAGATCTTTACTATTACCTGCATTCTAATTTAAAATTGATGATTCTAGACTTTTTGTATTCTACTATCCCTTTATGACTCCATAAGAATTTATAATGTTCTTTAACTGACAGGCACAACTTTAGTAGATTGCAAGTATAATAGAAACTATGATTTCTATGGTACTCCAAAATAAAAGAAATTGGAGCATCCAAACATTTGACTTGGATATTTCTCAGTGTGTACAAGGTAATTAGGAGAGCCTCATCTTGGAATAATCCCCTTCTACACCCTTCAGCTCCTGTACTATCACACTGTTGTCCCTGTGGCCAAGACCTCCCACAGAACATCCGTCCACTCAGAGTGTTTCCAACGCATCTCCCAGAGCTGCCACAATGCCTAGAGTGACATGAATAGTGTTAGCTGTCATACCACAGTGGAGGCAATAATTCTTTTTCATTACTTTCCCAACTGTCATGTGAGACCAGGCTCAACACTACTCACAAGAATTTCACAGAATTACTTGCAGAAACAATACAAGCACTTCCATTTTAGCTCATTTCTGACACATTGTCAGCAATGGCTCACACCAAATGACACATTTCTCTGAATCTGTAAGCACTGATTTGTACCTACAAGACAGTCTCAATCCATACCTGCAGAAAAGCACTGTCAATATAGTGATCAGTTCTACTTTATATTCTTGGAAAGTTTGACACAACATTTGCATCCTGTTTGCTTCTTGTGGGTGTTTTGTTTTGTTTTTGTTTTCAAAAAAAGACTATTCTCAACACAGTGTGTTTAAGTCTCATATACAGGGATGCTGTATTACATTTGAAATGGCAGGTTTCTCAACTGAGAAGTCATTTCACTTCTAAGTTGAAACTTCACTTCCAGTGAGGTTTCAACTGGAAACAAGAAAAAAAAGCAAGAGCTGAAGAGAAGTAGGAAAGAAGACAGGAAAAAGGGAAAAATTTGATAACCTTGATAGACTTAACCAATTCCTTAAAAGGCACAATCTGCTACAACTCACACAAGAAGAAATAAACAGTCTAAATCAGCCTATGTCTACTAAAGAAATTGAATCAAAAATTAATAACCATCTAAAACAGAAAGTATAAGGCCTAGATTTCACTAGTAAACTCTAAGAACATTTAAGGAAGAAATTATACCTATTCTCTACAATCTCTTTCTCTGTAATCATCTTCTCTATAATCACTTCTCAGAAGATAGAAGTAAATATTTCCTAACTCGTGTTGACTTCAGCTTTACCCAGATACCAAAATCAAAGTCTTTACAAAAAAAGAAAACTACAGATCAATATCTCTTATGAACATAGGTGCAAATATTCTCAACAAAATATTAGCAAATTAAACCCAATAATGTATAAATTCATATATTGTATACAGATGTATGTAAGTATATAGACTTATATAGGACATATAGTTAAATAGCATGTATATTTGCATACACTATATAAATAATATATATGCTATAGTATATGGTATTATATATGCACTATAAAGTATATACGTATAGTGTATATACTATATATATATGTATAGTGTATATACTATATATATACTATATAAACAGTATACCTACTATAGTATATATGCTTTATAATGTATATCTGCTATATACTATGAACAGTATGTAGTATTATATATATCCACTATCAAGTATATGTCTATACTATAAAGTGTATATATTGCATAAATTTTTTCTGTATACATAAAAATATACACAAAAATATTTATACATAAAAAGTATACATATTTCCATGTAATTAAATATGTACACATACATAAATATATAATTTATAAATATACAATACATTTACATATGAGTTGATAAATATATACATATTCATACATTGTTGTGTAATCAAGACATATCTATATGCATGTATGTATACTCAACAAAGTGGGTTATATTCCACTATTCATGTCACTCTAGGCATTGCAGCAGCTCTAAGAGATACATTTGGAAACACTCTTTTGAGTGAACAGATGTTCTCTGGGAAGTTGTGGCCACAGAGATAATAGTAGGGCAGTACAGGAGCTGAAGGGCATAGAAGAAGACTGGTTCAATATTTTTAAATAAATTAATATAATCCATCACATTGGCAGGATTTAAAAAGTCACATGAACATATCAATAGATGCAGAAAATCATATGACAAAAATTCAACACGCACTTGTGATGCAAACTCTCCAAAAACTAGAAATAGAAACTTTTTCAATATGATAAAGAACATATGCAAAAATCCTAACACTAACATTACAATTAATGGTGAAAACTAGAAGCCTTTCAACTAAGGTCAAGAGCAAAGTAAAGATGTCTCCTCTCACCACTCCTTTTTAACATAATCGTGTGTGTTCCAGCTTATACAATTAAAAAAGCAGGAAATGAACAGTTTACAGATTTGGAAAGCAGTAATAAAATTGTCTTTGCAGATGGCATGATCATTTCTGCAAAAATCCAGAAGAATCAGCAGCAACAACAAGCTCCTGGAACTAATAAACAATTATAGCAAGAATAAGTTCAGTGTCTTTCCTCTATCTTAGTAATGAACAAATGGAATTTGAAATTAAAAATACAATACCATTTACATTAGCATTCCCCAAATGAGATACTTTTAGGTGTAAATATTATAAAATATATACAAGATCTATATGAAAACTACAAAATTCTAACAAAAGATGACAAAGAAGCATTTACTAAATGGAGAGATATTTCATGTTCATGGAGAGGAAGACTCAGTAATGTCAAAATATCAGTTCTGACCAACTTGATCTATAGATTCAATGCAATCCTAATCAAGATCCCAGCAATGTTTTTTGAATATTGACAAACTGATTCTAAAATTTATATGAAGAGACAAAAGATTCAGAATAGCCAAAAAGGAGAAACATTTGGAGTACTGACACTACCCAACCTCAAGACTTACTCTAAAGCAACAGTAATTAAGACAGTGAAATATTGACCAAAAAAAAAAAGAGAGAGAGAGAGAGAGAAGTAGATCAATGAAATATAATAGAGAGCCCAGTAATAGACCCACAAAAATATAGTCAACTGGTCTTTGACAAAAGAATAAAGACAGTACAATGGATCAAAAATGTTCTTTTCAACAAATGGTACTGGAAAAACTGGAGGTTTACATGTAAAAAAAATGAAACTAGACACAGATTTTACATCCTTCACCAAAACTGACTCAAAATAGATTATAGACCCAAATGCAAAATACAGAACTGTAAAAACCCTGTAAGATTGCATGAGAAAACCTTGGTAACCTTGGGTATGGTGATTACTTTTTGGATAAAACATTAAAGGCACCATTTGTGAAAAAAAATAATAAATTAGATTTCATGAAAATTAAAAACTTCTGCTCAGCAAAAGACAATGTCAGGAGAATAAGATAAGCTGCATACTGGGAGAAAATGTTTGCAAAAGACAAATCTGATAATGGACTCATCAAAAAAAAAACTGAACTTGCTAAAATCAACAATTAAAAACAATAAAAAGTGAACCCAAGACATTAAGAGACACATCACCAAAGAAGATATACTGATGGCAAACAAGCATAGAAAACATGTGGTGGTTCACTCCTGTAACCCCATTTTGCACATTGGGAGGTTAAGGTGGGCGGATCACTTGTGTGTCAGGAGTTTGAGACCAGCCTGGCTAACGTGGTGAAACCCTGTCTCTACCAAAAATACAAACATTAGCCAAGTGGGCACCTGTAATCCCAGCTACTTGGAAGGCTGAGGCAGGAGAATCGCTTGAACCTAAGAGGCAGAGGTTGCAGTGAGCCAAGGTTGTGCCACTGCAATCCAGCCTGGGTGACAAAGCGAGACTCTGTCTGTCTAAAAAAAAAAAAAAAAAAAAAAAAAAAGAAAAGGAAAGATAAAGATAGAGGTGCTCTGCATTCTGTATCATGAGATAAATCAAGATTAAAATATCAATGAGCTAACATTACATATTTATTAGAATGACCAAAATCTAGCACCCTGACAATACCTATTCTAGGAAGTTTGAAGCAACTGGAACTCTCTTCCATTGCTGACGGAATGCAAAGTTGTACAGCCACTTTGAAAGAGTCTGAAAACTTGTTACAAAACTAAACATACTCTGCCATCTGATCTAGCAACTGTGTTCCTTGGTCTGACCAAAAGAGTTTAAAACTTACGTCCACAAAACAACCTACACATGGATATTTATTGCAGCTTTATTCATAATTGTCAAAAACATTGAATCAATCAAAACGTCCTTTAGTAGGTGAATGTATAAATAAACTGTGGTGCATTCAGGTAATGGAGTATTATTCAGTGTGAAAAGGAAATTAACTATCAAGTCTTAAGAAGACATGGAGGAAATTTAAGTACATATTACTAAGTGAAGGAAGTCAACATTAAAAGGCTATGTAGTGTCAATATTAAAAGGCTATGGACTCTTGAGCAACATGGGATTACAGGCACCAATCCTCCCTCAAGTTGAAAATCCGCATATAATTTTTCACTCCTCAAAAGCTTAAGTAGTAAGAGCCTACTGTTGACCAGATGTCTTACCAATAACATAAACAGTAGGTTATATGTTTTGTACGTTATATATGTTAGGTACTGTATTCTTACAAGAAAGTAAGCTAGAGAAAATAAAATATTAACAAAATTATGAGGAAATATATTTAATATTCATTAAGTGGAAGTGAATCATCATAAACATCTTCAACTTTGTTGCCTTCAAGGACTCGGTCTTGCTATCTCAGGGGTGACAGAGGCAGAAGACAATGGTTCAAACTTGTGCTGTTCAAGATCAGCTGTATATGGCATTCTGGAAAAGACAAAACTATAAAGCCAGTTAGATGATCAGTGATTGCCAGGGGTTGATGTGGGCAAAGGATTAATAAGTGGGCACAGAATTTTCTCAGGGCAATGAAAACATTCTGTGCAACACCCAAAGAGAACCCTGAGAACTATGTGCTTTGAGTACATAGTTATTATGATGCTTTGATATAAGTTTATGAATTGTAACAGATGAACCACTCTAGTAGAGGATGTTGATAATGGAGGAGGCTATGGAAGAAAGGGCAGAAGGCATATGGGAAACCTTTGTACTTTCCTGACAACCTTGCTGTGAGTATAATGCTGCTCTAAAATAATAATAAATTCTATCATCATCATCACCATCACAGGAAAGAAGTCAAGAAGAAAGAAATAGAAACTTTCATTTTTTATAAAAGAAAAATTGATAACAGAGTAATGACTAATAAAGCATTTTGGGAGAGAGATCCAAGATGGCCGATTAGCAACTGCTCAGGATTGTAGCTCCCAGTGAAAGTGCAGAGAGCGAGTAGATGCCGCAATTTCAGATGAATTTTTGTTGCCCACAGACTGGAAGATTCCCGGCTGAAGAGCCCCACGGGTCACTAGCACAACTCTTTTGGCTGGCGTGGTGCCCTGGCGTGGTGCTTCTCGGTGCGGAGTACATGGGACTGGCTGCCCTTTTAGTGGGGCTCGGCTGGTCCCATTCCCACACAAAAAAAACAGCAATTGGAAATGCTGAGGACGGAGAGTTTCACAGCAAGCACAGCTGAACCCAGGAAGGCCCAGCTCTGTGGGCAAGGGGTGTCTGCCAAAGGAAAACTAAGAAACAGAAAAAACTTCATCACCAACAAGCCAGACATCCACTCAGAGACCCAATCTGAAAGTCGGCAATTACAAAGACAACAGGTCGATAAATCCACAAAGATGAGAACAAACCAGTGCAAAAAGGCTGAGAACACCCGAAAACAGAATGCCTCTCCTCCTACAGGGGATCACAGCTCCTCATTAGCAAGGGAACAAGGCCTGACGGAGAATGAGTGTGATGAACTGACAGAATCAGGCTTCAGAAGGTGAATAATAAGAAACTTTTGTGAGCTAAAAGAACACGTTCTAACCCAATGCAAAGAAACTAAGAACCTTGAAAAAAGATTTGATGAAATGCTAATGAGAATAAACAACTTAGAGAGGAATATAAGTGAATTGATGGAGTTGAAAAACATGAGAACTTCACATAGCATGCACAAGTTTCAACAGCCGAATTGACCAAGCAGAAGAAAGGATTTCAGAGGTCAAAGATCAACTCAATGAAATAAACGAGAAGGCAAGATTGGAGAAAAAAGGGTAACAAGGAATGAACAAAGTCTTCAAGAAATATGGGACTATGTGAAAAGACCTAATCTACATTTGATAGGTGTACATGTACCTTAATGTGATGGACAGAATGAATTCAAACTGGAAAATACTCTTCAAGATATTATCCAGGAAAACTTTCCCAGCCTTGCAAGGCAGACCAATATTCAAGTCCAGGAAATACAGAGAACATCACAAAGATATTCCTCAAGAAGAGCAACCCCAAGGCACATAATCGTCAGATTCACCAGGGTTGAAATGAAGGAGAAAATGCTAAGGGCAGCCAGAGAGAAAAATCGGGTTACCCACAAAGGGAAGCCCATCAGACTCACAGCAGATCTCTCAGCAGAAACCCTACAAGCCAGAAGAGAGTGGGGGTCAACATTCAACATCCTTAAAGAAAAGAACTTTCAACACAGAATTTCATATCCAGCCAAACTAAGCTTCAAAAGTGAAGGAAAAATAAAATTTTTTATGAACAAGCAAGTACTCAGAGATTTCATCACCACCAGGCCTGCTTTACAAGAGCTTCTGAAAGAAGCACTACACATAGAAAGGAACAACCAGTGTCAGCCATTCCAAAAACATACCAAAAGGTAAAGAGCATCACCATAATGAAGAATCTACATCAACTAATGGGCAAAACAGCCAGCTAGCATTAAATGGCAGTATCAGACTCACATATATCAATATTAATCCTAAATTTAAATGGACTAAATGCCACAATCAAAAGACACAGACAGGCAAATTGGATGAAAAGCTAAAACCCATCAGTATGCTGTATTTACACCCATCTCACATGCAAGGATACATAAAGACTCAAAATAGAGGGATGGAGGAAGACTTACCAACCAAATGGAGAGCAAAAAACAAAAACAAAACAAAACAAAAACAGAAGCTGCAATTTTCCTCTCTGATAAAACAGACTTTAAAGCAACAGAGACCATAAGGAACAAAGAAGGACATTACATAATGGCAAAAGGATCAAAGCAACAAGAAGAGCTAACGATCTTAAATATACATGTACCCAATACAGGAGCACCCAGATACAAGAGGCAAGTTCTTAATAACTTACAAAGAGACTTAGACTCCCACACAATAATAGTGGGAGACTTTAACACTACACTGTAAATATTAGACAGATCAACAAGTTAGAAAATTAACAAGGATATCCAGGACTTCAACTCAGACCTGGAACAACTAGACTTAACAAATATTTACAGAACTCTCCATCCCAAATCCACAAAACATACATTTTTCTCAGTATCACATTATACCTATTTTAAAAGTGACCACATAATTGGAAGTAAATCACTCCCCAGCGATTGCATAGCATTTCACAGGTTTAAATAAAATATTGGTTGGCTGCTTGTTTGTTATTTTCATCCCTTATTCCTTCCTGTCTCTGTTGTTAAGCACAATAATTGGCATAAAAGACGTTTTTAATACCTATTTTTAGACTGCATTCTAGCCTGGACAATAGAACAAGAATCCCGTTCTCCCTCTTTCTCTGCCTCTTTCTTTCTCTTTCATTCTTTTTTTTCTTTCGCTCTTTCTTTCTTCTTTTCCCTCTTTTTCTTTCTTTCAAAAAAAAAATAAATAAATAAAGTGTTTTGGTGGGTTATGATACAGACATAAAATTTTTTAAATATATTTTTAATCAATGTTAAGTGGAAAAACATATAAAATTGTGGTTACCCTGTAATTACAAGTATAAAAGCCTTGTGTATAATAATAGAGACATGCTGAAAAATAGAGTTACTGTGTTATATATTTCATTTCAAATGCTTAGAAAAGTCACACAAAAATTGATGTAAGAAATAGTGAGTATTTAGGTTCATGGTAAATGAGTAGATGTGAGCCTTATGAGGCAAAATGCAAAACGGAGTGGCTGTTGGCTTACGACAGTTGGTTTCAAACAAAAGCCATATTAATTAAGGGTTGTCAATTAGAAACCGTTGTCATAGAAAAATTTAATTTGAAAGCAAAACAAAACAAATCTACAAACACTTAACCAAAGGTTTATACAGCAATTTATCAAAGTTTGGCTGTAGACTACTGATACATTAATAAATGTAAGGCTTTACACAGCTTCCATCCGTTTTCACCCTCTGCTCTCTGCCATGTGAGCACATAGCAATAAGGTGCCATCCTGGAAGCAAAGAGACAGCAGCTCTCCCCAGAGCCAGCATCAAGGCTCTAGCACATTTCACGTCCTAGGATTTGCTAGAGCCTTGATCCTGGACTTCCCAGTCTCCAAAACTGTGAGCAATACATTTCTGCCATTTATATAGATCTACTTTAAGATGTTTTGTTCTATCAGCATGAATAGACAAAGACACCCCCAAATGCTAACAATGGATTATGAATAAACAACTTGCACTTTATACAAACTATGCAATATCGTTCAGTTATAGAAAGTAATAAAGCACAAATCATG
The DNA here is from genome assembly GCA_004027715.1 of Plecturocebus donacophilus. NCBI lineage: Eukaryota > Metazoa > Chordata > Mammalia > Primates > Pitheciidae > Plecturocebus > Plecturocebus donacophilus. Next base: position 108,842 of record PVKP010002444.1, read on the forward strand.
CTACAATGTGGATGAAACTTACCTTATGCTAAATAAAATAAGCCAGGCACAAAATGTCACATATTGTGTGATTCAATTTATGTAAAATGTTTCTAGGAAGAAAAACTCATAAAAAGAACATAGGCCAGGAACAGTGGCTCACGCCTGTAATCCCAGCATTTGAGGTCAGGAGTTCGAGACAACCTGGCCAACATGGTGAAATCCCATCTCCATTAGAAGTACAAAAATTAGCTGGGCTTGGTGGCACGCACATGCAATCCCAGCTACTTGAGAGGCTGAGGCTCCTTGAGCCCAGGAGGCAGAGGCTGCAGTGAGCCAAGATAGTGGCACTGCACTCCAGCCTGGGCCACAGAGTGAGATTCCATCTCAGAAAAAATAAAAAAAGAGAGAGACAGAATGCAGATTAGTGGTGGTGAGAGCATTCTGGGATAGTGGAATGGGGAGTAACTGCTTAAAGGGCGTGGGAACTGTCAAATTAAGTTTACACTAAAGCTGCTTCCTTATATATTTTAAGTTCTGCCTACAGGTTTCTTCATACATAGGGAACTGTAATCTAACTGGATGTGTAAACAGACTGTACCCCACTATTGTGACAATCATGGAGTTTCAGCCACTCACAGGGGGCCAACGATTCAAACCGTGTTCAAATGAGGTAAATGCCAAGTTTAACCAATTGGTTCTTTCTCTGCCTCACTTATAATTTCTAAAAGTCACTTTCCTTTTTTTACTCATAAATCTTCTTCGTGCTGAAGAATCTGCACCTATTCTAGTTCAGGGAGGCTGGCCGATTTGCTGATCATTCTTTGCTCAATTAAATTCTTTTAAATTTAATTTGTCTAAGGTTTTTCTTTTAACAGGTCCCTTTCTGATGAAAATCTTTTGGAAGTGTGAAGAGGTGGTGTTTACACAACATTCTAAATGTACTAAATGTCATAGAATTGCTCACTTTAAAAATGGTTAAATGAGTAAATTTTATCTCAAAAAATAAACCTTAAAAAGTTCATAGGGAAAACAAATATATTAGACTAATTGGTCAGAGACTTGCTAATGGAACTCAAAATTTCATGGTCACAGGTACCATCTTATAATTACAATATATTATTTTTTTTTCTTTTGCTTAAACTGATCCTAAAAAGTACCATTTTTCTCATAAGATTTAATTTCCTATACTTATGAAATCTTAATATATTTTCATTTTAAGGGCTTATTCTGTTTGTCTGATAAATTTGTCCAAAAAAATGTTCACATCTTTGAGCTTAATTCTTACTTTGTTTTCTTTTTCCAGGTTCATCCATTACATAATAATGAATTAGCTGAAGGAAAAAAAACCTGCTGTAAAAGTGCAAACTAAATGTTGATTAGCCTATGGTTGCTATGTCAGGTCATTTTTTATGATATTGCTGTTTCTTGTGCCAACAAGGCCTTACTTCAACTCATTAAAAGAGAGAAAAACTGTAACATCATAGCCTTTATGCAAAAACCTTCAAACAATTTTTTTTTCGCATTTTGTTTGTTTGTTTTTGATACAGGGTCTGGCTCTGTTGCCCAGGTTGACTCTGCTGCCCAGGTCTGGCTGTGTCACCCAGGAGTGCAGTGGTGCAATCTCTACTCACTGCAACCTCCGACTCTGGGGCTCAAGCCACCTCCCACCTCAGCCTCCAGAGTAGCTGGGACTACAGGCATGCACCACTACATCTGGCTAATTTTTCTCTCTTTTGTAGAGACAGGGTTTTGCCATGTTGGCCAGGCTGGGCTGTTCTCCAACTCCTGGGCTCAAGTAATCCTCCTGCCTTGGCTTTCCAAAGAGCTGAGATTACAGAATACAGCATGTCACTGGACCTAATTATAATTTTAAAGTGACAAAAACACTAATACAATAAATAATTTGTTTCCTTTGCCAATTTGGTGAAATGCATTAAAAATATACCTTCAACTTTCAGAAGATGCAACTTTTTGTTTTGTAATGGATAAATATTGATAACCATGAAGAAAAATCAACTTTAAACCTGCTATTTAAAAGCTGCAATTATGTTATTTTTATTTTTTGGCAGATTCAGGAATCTCAATGAATCAGGAAAAGAATATTTCCACTTGGCAGTTTTATTCTTTTCACTGAGAGATCTCAAATGCAATTGACCTGCATTAATTCAACTTCACGAAACCAATTTTGATGTTCTATCAAGGTTAAAGTTTTTTTCAGCAGGGAAAGAATTCTTGACACATTTATGAATTGTATCCCCATTTAATTGTAAAAAGTAAACGTTGGTTTAGCTAAGAGGTTATGTACTTTTAAATGATCAGTTTTGGGAAGATTAATATGAAGTAGCCCAGAGAACTAGATTTATTTATTTATTTATTTTTAAGTTGATACTTAATGTGTACATATTTATGGGATACATGTGATATTTTGATGCACGCATAGAATGTGTACTGATTAAGTCAGGATATTTAGGCTATGTATCACTTTAAACATTTATAATTTCTAGTGTTGGTAACATTTCAAATTCATTCTTGTAGCTATTTTGAAATATACATTGTTGTTGGCTATAATTTCCCTACTGTATCACTGAAAATTAGAATTTATTCCTTTTATCTAACTATGTTTGTACTGATTAGCCTACCTCTTTATCCTCAACTTTCTGTTCCATAAGTGTACCTTTCCCAGCCTGTAGTAACCATCATTCTACTCTCCACCTCCATGAGACCAACTTTTTTTTTTTTTTTTTTTTTTTGAGACAGAGTCTTGCTCTGTCTCCCAGGTTGGAGTGCAATGTGGCCATCTCAGCTCACTCACTGCAACCTCCATCTCCCGTGTTCAAGTGAATGTCCTGCCTCAGCCTCCTGAGTAGCTGGGATTACAGGTACACACCACCATGCCCAGCTAAGTTTTGTAGTTTTAGTAGAGACAGGGTTTCACCATGTTGGCCAGGCTGAGACCAACTTTAACTCCCACATATGGCAGAGAACATATGTCCACCTTACTTAACAGAATGACTTCCATCCATGTTGCTGTACATGACAGGATTTAATTCCTTTTTGGGCCAAATACTATTCCACTGTGTGTGTGTGCATGCACATGTGTGTGTACACACCACAAATTATATATATACTATACACATAATTATATAGAACACATCTAATTATATAATAGAAAATGTCATGTGTGTATGTATATACATAGGTGTGTATATATACATACACACAGGTGTGTATATACACCACATTTTCTTTATTCATTCATCCATTGATGTACATTTCTGTGGATTCTCTATCTTTCTATTTTGAATAGTGCTGCAACGAAACTGGGGATACAGGCATCCCTTTGATATACTGATTTCCTCTTCTTTGTACCCAGCTGTGGGAATGCTGGATCGTATGGTAGTTCTACTTTTATATGTTTGCGAAATCTCCATGCTGTTTTCCATAATGGCTGTACTAATTTACATTCCCATCAACAGTGTATGAGTTCCTTTTTCTCATGTTATATATCGTGGTTTTGATATCTTCAGACAGCTTGCTGTCCAACTTCTACTGGGCCCTCCTAGCCACCTTTGTTCCCTTTATTAAGGTTCCATTCTTAAGTTTAAAATGCCAGCTGTTGCAAATCTCTTTTTTTTTTGAATGGAGTCTCACTCTGTCGTCCAGGCATGAGTGCAGCGGCCTGATCTTGGCTCACTGCAACCTCCTGAATTCAAGCGATTCTCCTGCCTCAGTCTCCCAAGTAGCTGGGACTACAGGTGTGTGCCACCGTACTCGGCTAATTTTTTGTATTTTTAGTAGAGACCGGGTTTCACAGTGTTAGCCGGGATGGTCTTAATCTCCTAATCTCGTGATCTACCCACCTCAGCCTCTTTTACTCAGACCTCCAACTTGCTCTGTTTCTCCCCCTCCTAAAACACTCTGGCCTCTACTTTGGCCAAGTTCCATTCTGAATTACACTCAGTAGGAAGAACTCTGATTCCTGACCTTCATTCCCACTGCACCACATACTTCTGATTTGTACCCCTCAATCTGTCTTCAGTGTCTTGCTAGAGTTTCATCTTTGGGAGCCTCCTTACAAATACAGTATCTTTGGTTTCATTGAATCTCTCTGACTTTTCCTTATTTAATAAGATTTTGATTGCAGCAATTAAACATACTTATTGGGAAAAACATCAAACAAGTGAATAAAATAAAAATATTAAAGCTTATCAGTCAGAGATCACTACTGAGAATAGGAAAATAGAATAAATAAATGTCTTCTTTCAAACCCCAAGTCTGGCTCTCAATTGTGTTACACTCCAGAGCGGCCTCTGAAGAAACATATTCATAGGAGACAAAGGCTAAGAAAAACATCCTGTTTGTCTTTAACCTACTGTATTAGGTTGTTCTCGCATTGGTAAAAAGAAATAAATGCCGGAGACTGGGAAATTTATAGAGAAAAGAGGTTTGGCCGGGCGCAGTGACTCATGCCTGTAATCTCAGCCCTTTGAGGCGGGACAGTCACGAGTTCAACAGATTGAGACTGTCCTGGCCAACATGGTGAAACGCTGTTTTTACTAAAGATACAAAAACTAGCTGGGCGTGGTGGCGCGCACCTGTAGTCCCAGCTCCCCGGAAGGCTGAGCCAGGAAAATTGCTTGAGCCCGGGAGGCGGAGGTTGAATGAGCCGAGATTGCACTACTGCACTCCAGCCTGGCGACAGAGCGGGCTCCATCTCAAAAAAAAAAAAGAAAAGAGGTTTAATTGGCTCACGGTTCTGCAGACTGTACAACTGTGACGCCGACATCCCTTAACTTCTCTGGAGGTCTCAGGGAGTTTTACTCACTGCAGAAGGCAAAGTGGGAGCAGGGAAATCACACCCTGAAAGCAGGAGCAGAGGCCGGGGAGGTGCCACACACTTTTAAATGAACACATCTTGCAATAACTCACTCTCACAAAGACAGCACCAAGCCATGAGAGATCTGCCCCCATGATCCAAACGTCTCCCACCAGGCCCCACCTGCAGCACCGAGGATTACAAATCAATATGAGATTAGGGCAGGGACAAATATACAAGCTATATCACCTTTCAAGCTCCAGGTATAGCTTGACTAGAACAGGGCTAAGTGACTCTAGTTGCCTGGCTAGAGGCAGTTTTGGTATAGATGGACAAAATTCTAAAAGGATACCTTGTGATGGTATCATGAGTCCTGTATCCCTTATGCTATCCTCATTCTAAAACACCAGAGCCTACTCAGCACTCTGGTTATATTGTAATTTAGTAAATCCAGTTCTAACTTATTGCAAAACTGACTCTGTGGTGAACATCTCACTCTGTCATACACACATATGTGCCTGTTAGTCAGATTTTGGAATACATTCCTAGAACTCCAGGTTAAGTGCATGTACACATGTTGGTTAAGACCCCTTTTGTTGCCAATGAAAAACAAACCAATTCAAAGAAGATTTAATTGGCTCACATAGCTCAACAATGTAGAGGTCAAATTGACTTTAGATGTGTCTTCATTCTGAGTTGACAATGTCACCAGAATCCAACTCAGCTTTGCCTATTCTGAGTTATTGACTGAATTCTCAGTCTCCTTGTAATAAGCACCTCTTCCACTCCAACTCTCCCTTCCCCACCCTGTGGCTTCAGATTTACATTATGGCAACACCAAATCTAGCAGAATAGTCAGTTCCCTTGAGATGGTAAAAGAAATCCTTAAACTGAATCTCAACAGGTCTGGCATAGGCAGTGCCAATCTCTGAACCAAACTTCGTCATCTTTTGGGCTGTTCTCTTTATCAGCTAAGAGTGAGAGAAGGGTGATTTCCCAATGGAATCAAGGCACAGCCCTTAGAAGGAGGAGTTGATTAATCTGTGTGACCCGAACAAATGTCCATGACAGGATTGCTTGCTAACTTTTGGAAAACACTTGACACTAATGTAAATGGTAGTGAAAACAGAGCCTTTTAAATTTTAATTGGCCCTATAGATGAAGCATTGTCCTTATTTGAGGTGTTCCAATTTATTTGTATCTAATTTTTTAATTAATTGCCCATTCCTGTCCTTTATTCTGCTGTGGTTAAGGTATTTCAGTTTTTGACTCTGTGTTTTGTCCTGCTATTTCATGCTTTGAGTGTCTTTTCTCATTCTTAGTATTTACAATGCTGTTTGACAGTAGTCTAATTTCATTCATCTGTAGCACCCTTTTCTTTCTTTTTAACTTTTATTTCTGCCAAGAATCTCATACAATTTGTTATTCTTTGAGTAAAAGTTTTTGTAAAGGTATTTCTAGTTTTTATTTTGTTTTTGTTTCTTTTAACATTTTTCTCATCCCTACAATTGTACCTGGTACCTATTTAACTTTGTAGACCTGCAAATAGTAGTCTCTGAATATTTGTAATATTCCATTTTATAATTTGTTTCTTAAGAAGACCAATTAACCAATTAGGTATGTAGTTAGTATTTCTGCTGTCTTCACTCTGCATAGAAATACACTTGTTTTCATCTTTGTCTCTACCCTGATTTGAGAGAAAAGATTTATCATTTTTGTCCTTCATATCACTCATTTAGTTTTAACAGGGTCAATTCTGCCCTTTCCTGTTCTGGCTGTATTCAAAAATTATAATTACTTTTTCTTATAAGAGATTCCTTCTTTATTCTGTTTCAGGATTCATTTCTATTTCTGCTTATCTCCTTCCTACCTCCTGTTTTATTACCCTTCGTATAACATCATCTTTTTCTTTTTTAACTGACATAAGCCACATTTCCTTGAATCTCATCAAAAGCTAAAAGCATTGCCCACCTAAAATACTGTCCCCCTTTCTTTACCTCCTTCTTTATCCTCCAGAACCTTTTACACTTTATTTTATTTTTTATTTTATGCTTTTTTGAGATGTAGTCTTTCCCTGTTGTGTAGGCTGTAGTGCAGTGGCACTATCTCAGCTCACTGCAACTTCCACTTCCTGGGTTCAAGTGATTCTCCTGTCTTAGCCTCCCAAGTAGCTGGGACCACAGGCATACACCACCATTCCTGTAACCAGGTGATCGGACACAGGGGCTCAGCTCCCTCCCCAATCAGATGTGCTCAGGTTCTTGGCCTCACTTGCCCCAGGAATGGGGAAAGGGCCCTGGCAACACAGAGACCTTACTGTTCAAATAAATATCTAATCCAAAGCGTTTTAAAGAGAGCGATTTATTAGGCAGAGAGACAGAGAGAAAGTGAGAGGGAGAGACACCTCCCAGGCTGCCATGGGAGGGGAATCTGGACTGGATATCCACACAGGTAAGGAGCAGTGGAGTTTTAACCCTGAAGTTATTCCCTCCTCATTCATGTATCTGTCCAATGAGAGGAGTTCTTTCAAACTTCCTCCGAGTGATTGATCTTTGACTGTGATCCCGGATTGGTTGCTTGGGCCCACAACACAGCCCCTCCTCCCAGCGCTTTTGGCAGGCTTTCCGAATAAAAGAGGCTCACCTGGAATTTCTACCTAGCCCGCACATGGGAAAGTTAGCCAAAGAACCTTACATTCCCAGATGGTGTGGGTAGATGGCATATGGTGCTGGGAAATTCCTGCCTTTGAAACACAGGCAATTTTTCTTAACACAGTCCCTCATTCCCAGCTAATTTTTGTATTTGTAGTAGAGATGGGTTTCACCATATTGGTCAGTCTGGTCTTGAACTTCTGACCTTAGGTGATCCACCTGCTTGGGTCTCCCAAAGTGCTGAGATTACAGGCTTGAGCCACCACGCCTGGCCCACATTTTTTATTTATGTTTTTTTGATCATTCATTTTATTTATTTAGCCTGAAACTATCCAAATTAACATTACCTTTAGAATCAGGATGAGTTAATTTTCTTAGATATTCTAATTTTCCATCTGGACAATTTTAAATATTTATGGATGTAACCTGAAATCATTGTGATGTAACATTTTTGAAAAGTACACTGAAGGGCATAAGGATGAAGCTAGGACAACAGGGAAAAAAATGGACTGGGAAACACATTGCTCAGTTTTATCTCTGCGGTGAGGCTGGACTCACTGCCTGTGTAGAAGAGACACTGCTGATTCATCTCATCTTTAGAAGGTATAGTTGAGCATAGTTCACTGTGATAATCCCTGCGCCCATAGAACCAGGGACTCGATCTCCATACAATTAGGATTGATCATTACTTCTTCCACCAAAGACAGCTTTGTGAACCTGTAAAACAACATTTCCAGAGATGTCACCATGACTATTGTAAGTTGTCGCTTCTAATAGGCTTGTATTCTGAGGCTGACCTATAACATAATAACATGCCTTATAATTTGTAACATATATTAATAATAAATCAATTAAAGGGAATTCAAAAGATTTTCCTGTCCTTCTTCCAGGTTCTTACTCTAGCTTTTAGCCCAAGAATATATGTGTTATGTCTGATATTCTTTACATATTTAAGGCTCAGAAAATGATGCCCCTAAAATTTGGTGCTTTGACATACTGAACATTTTGAACTAAAATTAGAAGCCCTTTAGAAGCAGCTTCAGAATCAAAGTTTCTCTCTGACCTTCCCCAACACTCTAATCTCATTGATCTTCTTTCTTTCCCAAAGCACAAGGAGGGATTCTCTCTGGAGTTTTTGTTTGTTTGTTTTTTGTTTTATTTTGTTTGTTGAGAGAGAGTCTCCCACTGTTGCCCAGGCTGGAGTGCAGTGACGTGATCTCCGCTTACTGCAATCTCAGCCTCCCAGGTTCAAGCAATTCTCTTGCCTCATTCTCCTGAGTAGTTGGGACTACAGGTGTGTGTCACCATGCCTGGCTACCCTTTGTATTTTTAGCAGAGACGGGGTTTCACCATGTTAGCCAGGATGGTCTCAATCTCCTGACCTGAGTGGTCCACCCACCTCAGCCTCCCAAAGTGCTGAGATTATAGGTGTCACCCACCACACCCGGCCTGAAGTTTTTTACCTGACTGGAGAAACTTCTTTCCAAAAGAAATGCAATTTTTTTAAAGACTCCCTCCCTGGGGATCTCACCAAATAAGCAGGGGAAAGATTAACCACTGTAGAAGAGAAGTGACTGGGCATTGTCACCCCATGTGCAGACAGACTTTTCATCTATTCTTATGGGGGCAACTCTGAGACCTTACCTGGGAGACTCTATCTGTATAATAAGACAACTTTGTTCACAGAGAAGTTCTATCCTTCACCTTCCGCTACCTTCCCCAGAGCTCAGAAGAAGTTTATCCCAGGAAATTGTTCTTTGAGCTTATTTATTTTCTGTAAAGAATCATTTACTACCCTTCTAAATTTCTTATAGCATCCCATTTCCCTCTCTCCTGTGAAGAAGGTATATATAAGTCCCAATAATTTGGCTTTTATTTGAGTCTCATATTTCTGTGACTCTCATGTCCATGTGCACCTTAATACATTTCCATGTCTTTTTTTTTCTAGTGATCTATTGTCACTGATTTCAGTGAACCTCAGTGGGCAGAGGGGAAGTTCCTCCTTCACCTCTACACATTCATGCCTCTCTAACATTGTTGATCCAGATAAAAATAATTGGCAATATCTACTACATTTTATAGTGGAATTTGTCTTGATTTATTGATCCTACTTCTAAGGACATACATATGGATGCTTTGTTTACTCATTCTAATATTTTTGCATCAACGAAATCTCAGAAACACTCTTAAGTGTTTATCAGTGGAGTACAGGTAAACTGATTAGGGTATATTCATGGAGAAGGATACTAAGCTGCTGTTAAAAGGCACAAGATGAAATATAAGAAAATATAACTATTATATGGTATTAAGAATTTTTAAGAGAGACACAAAAACAGAATATAATAAAATGATATGCATATAAACATGGGAAACATCATAGATGTGCTCACAAAAACCCTGAAAATATCTGAAAAATAAATGCCAAACTTGCCACCAACCGGGGATGAATAATAGATGGGAAAGTTTGGGAGCATTTGCTCTTAATATCATAAAATTCTGTTTTCTATGTTTTTGCTTTGCTTTCATAAACTAACCAAAAAATAACTAGAAGTTATCTTTATACAAACTGGACTATATTCCTTACAGCCTCTTATCATCAGTTATTCTCACGCCTGGTCAATTAGCCCATTCTCACACTACTATAAAGAAATACCTGAAGCTGAGTAATTTGTAACGGAAAGAGGTTTTGTTGCCTCATAGTTCCAAAAGCTTTGCAGGAAGCATGGTTGGGGAGGCCTCAGAAAACTTACAATCATGATGGAGTGCAGAGGGGAAGCAGGCATGCCTTCACATGGCTGGAGCAGGAGGAAGAAGAACACAGATATGAAAATGCTACACACTCTTAACCAGATCTTGTGAGAATTCACTTACTATCACGAGGACAGCAAGGGGAAATCTGCCCCCATGACCCAATCACTTCCCATCAGGCCCCTCCTCCAACATTGGGGATTATGATTTGACATGAGATTTGGGCGGGGACACAAATACAAACAATATTACTTGGTTTCAGAAATTCACTCATGTTTTTCCCCTCCCTTACAGGTCCTTCATTTGTCCAAATTGTATACAAATCCCTTTCTTATTACTCAGTTCAAATTTCCTATCTCTAGTATTTTCTAATATGTAACTGCCCTTCATGAACTATTAATCAAAACACTCACCCCACTGAGGATCCATAAAATGGACCTTATTCTAATACTATGACACTGTAGGGAAAGAAAAATAATTTCCCCTCTATATTTCACAGTTCTTAACTGAGTAAAATGAACATAAATCTTGACAATCCTACCTCACTTTTTATTCCTAAGTAAGATAGTTAAAAAGATTAAAAAAAAAAAAAAAAAAAAAGCTACGTACCTTCTTCACAATTTGTCCACAAGGAAATTTCTTGTGGGCCTCAAGACCTTTACCCTAAAACAGTCATGCTGAATTTCACCCTGGCAATATAAATTAATAGCTTATCTTCACAGGTGCAGGACCAAGAACAAAACTCAGTCATCCCTCCACTCACCTGAGACAAATGCATATCTGACTGTTTCCTCTACCCTACTTCTTAGGTAAAAATGCAGGTTCACTGAGCCAAACTAAGGCACAAGTCATGATTCCTCTACCTGCCTCTCAAATGTAAATTGTATATTCACTGAAAGGCTGATCAAAGACCCAAAAGAATGCAAACTTTTGTCTCTTATCTACCTACAACCTGGAAGCCTCCACTTCAAGTTGTTCCTCCTTTCTGGACCAAACCAATATACATCTTACACATATTAATTAAGGTCTCATGTCTCCCTAAAATGTAATGTGCCATGCCGTGCCCTGACCACCTTGAGCATATGTTGTCAGGATCTCCTGAGGCTGTGTCATGGGTACATCCTTACCTTTGGCAAAATGTACCTTCTAAATTGATTAGACCCATCTCAGATACTTTTGGGTTCACAGCTGGCACCCCTGTAACAAAAAGACAGATTCAGAAGAGAAAAACAAATGGAATTTTATTAGTATATAATCCTCATGTATACATGGGATCTATCCAGGGAAAATGAGTAACTCTCAGAGGTTGCTTGGAATTCAGGCTCAAATACCATCTTCAGTTAAAGACAAAAGAGAGAAGGAAGTGGAGGCTGTCCTTGTCATAGTTATGGAAAGGTGGCCAGGAAAAGTACCCTAAACACTAATAAAGTTTGTTATGCAGATTTAAATTGGTGCCTTCTCTACAGATTCTCTGCTACATCTCTAAAGATTTAGTCTCCCTTCTCTTTCTGGGAGAGAGAGAGAGAACAAGACCCTTACAAATGGAAATTTCCTTATAGATGTAAATACCCCTTGCAGAAGGGTAACTTTCACTTTGTTTTCATAGCTTCTCTGGTGTCTGTCTGCTGTGTCTCAAAATAATCAGCTCAAAAATCATCCTTATGCCAACAAGCTGTATTTAGGATGATGGATGCTTGTCACAACACCTTATATTTCTCCCTACTGCTCTTTAGTTTTTCACGAGATATTAGTTGTCTAAAGAAAAATGCCTGGATCAGACTTCTGAGTTACCTCTCTGAAGATCCACCACATTCTGTGTAGAGCGGGTGCCCAGTGAATGTTTATTAACTAATTGCTTAGTAAGTAAAATCACTTTGACTTCACAAGTATTTTTGTATTTATAGATTTGCTTTGTGTCCTGGTACTTTTTCATAGACAAAATGATGCTCAGCCATCAATTTTTATTATTTTCTCTTTTCAAAATGAATGCTAAACTGGTAATTAGCTTCAAGAGTTAAAGTAGATTTAGTGACCATTTTTATATAGGAACTCTTCCTGTGGGCATTTCTCCCATTTTTATACATTACATTCACTATTAATACAACTCATAGTATGTCTTTTCATGCATTCAATGCCTTTTATGTCAGCCAGAGTATTGAAGTGGTTTCCTGTAGTACTGTAAAAGCTTTTCTACTTTTTTATTCTGGCCCACTCATCCTTTTCCATAAAGCCAGTGTGATGGCTTCCTATAGTACTGTTGTGTTTATTCCAACAGTCATGTAAGAACAATCAGCAAAGATAAAGGAAAGCACATCATAGGAAATTTTGTTTTGAGTTTAAAGAACATGCCTGGACATTCACAAAAAGAAATGCTTTTCCCAATAGAAAAATACATTTATTATCTTCTTTGTAAGGCTTTGCCTCTAACCTAAAATGATGTTTGAACAAAAGCTGTTCATTCATCTCTGTTACAATTTTGACTCACTTAGTTTTCACAAATCCTAATGTGTAACTGGTCCTATGGAATATTAAGGAGCCTATTCATCTGGATCTAATATTCTAATATTCTCTTTTGTGCATTTAGTTTTCACTGGAAGGAAGTAGAGTCAATGCACATGCACACATTCAAAGCATAAAGGCTTGAAAGCTGAGACCCTATGCATTGAAACAGAGTGAGCCACAACCACTGAAGCAAAATATTTACCAATTCACCCTATCTCCCTTTCACACAATTATTCCTTTGTGCTAACACACATGAACTATAAGTAGGCTCAATAAAATTTATCAATTAACAGGGCCAAATTAAAAGTTTTGCCAACTACCTCATACAATGTCCACATCAAAATATAATAAGTATATAATCTTAAACCTTAAATGCTTATGTTAAGCCAATTTAACTTCAGGAAAAAAAAATGATTTAATTTTCTCAGATTATGTAACAGTCTGATGAACACTTCATACTGATCAGCAGTGGCTAGCAGACCAACATTAGAAAATATCTGATCTGGGCCAGGTGCGGTGGCTCACGCCTGTAATCCCAGCACTTTGGGAGGCCAAGGCAGGTAGATCACTTGAGGTCAGGAGATTGAGACCATCCTGGCTAACACGGTGAAGCTGCATCTCTACTAAAAATACAAAAAATTACTGGGTGTGGTGGCATTTGCCTGTAATCCCAGCTACTCAGGAGTCTGAGCAGGAGAATCGCTTGAACCCAGGAGGAGGAGGTTTCAGTGAGCCAAGATTGTGCCACTGAACTCCAGCCTGGGAGATAGAGAGAGTCTCCATGTCAAAAAAAAAAAAAAAAAGAAAGAAAGAAAATCTCTGATCTGTTTTAACTTTTAGAAATAAAGAAATAAACACAATGCTTTTGAAGAACTTGTGCCTAAAAAAATCACGGGATTAGTTAGTGTTTGACGTGGAATTAAACAGGTTTGCTTTGTCAGAGGCAAGGTCACTGACATACATGTTCATGTCCTTCTAATGGTAAGGTTGAATTCATATTCTTCATTAACAAAAGTGCCCTTTTAATGGTCAAATGATTTTGATAGTTTAACAAATTTCCAGAAGTTGACTTTATTTCTAGAAAACCTATAGTAAGGATAATACTACCACTAAATGTTTCACCTTGGCAGCAACAATCCTGACAGTTTTGGGAATTACCAGGGTCAATTACCCTCCTTATATCCTGTGCAACCACAAATGACAATTATTTATAAATATCTGGAAAATGAACTTCTTTTTCCATCTAGATGTCATTTTGGAAAAGTCTAGTTTAAAATCAAATGAATAGATCATGAATAGGATGACTGTACAATTTATTATGACAAACCAGGACATTTTGAGAGTGAAAGCGGTACTATTAGTAATTATGCCAGGACAACAGAGGCCATCTGGATGGTCTCAGATAAACTGGGACTTATTGTCACTCTGGTCACATTTTCCATGTAGTTTTTTTGTTTGTTTGTTTTTGAGATGGAGTCTCGCTCTCTAGCCCAGGCTGGAGTGCAGTGGCGCAATCTCAGCTCACTACAACCTCTGCCTCCTGGGTCCCAGTTCAAGCAATTCTCCTACCTCAGCCCCCCAAGTAGCTGAGATTACAGACAGGAGCCACCACGCCCAGCTAATTTTTGAATTTTTTAGTAGAGACAGGGTTTCATTGTGTTGGCCAGTCTGGTCTTGAACTCCTGAACTCATGATCTGCCCTCCTCGACCTCCCAAAGTGCCAAGATTACAGGCATGTTCCATGTAGTTTTAAGACTAAATCCAAATTGGAGAAAATAAATGATGATGAAATTTGCTGTGTCCCTAAAGATGGTAAAAATATGAGTTATCAATAAATCATTTGGTAATGTGAACAGCAAAAGCTTATAGGAACTCTTATAGAGTTATCAAACAAAAAACTAGAAATAATCTTTCAAAATTATTCTACTTACCCCTATTGGGGCTGTTGGATCTTGTACTTGTCTCATGAATGCAAAGAAAAGACTTTATTTAATTTCCAAAAACCTGTAAAGTTATCTAAAACATCATACATTTGATGTGATTATGTATTTACAAAAAAAAACCCTATGCAATATATTATTTACCACAATCATATGTGAACTTCTATAACAATAATAAAGACATTCCAGTGTTCTATCCAGGACATGTGAAATGATACGTAAGAAAAAAAGATGAAAGAA